>CAKAEH010001857.1:0-25782 GCA_916381525.1 Cercopithifilaria johnstoni | reverse complement strand
TATATGATTAGCATAATAGTAATTATAACTTCGGACTATGAATTTTAAATTAACATAACTATTATAAATGTTGACAATCAATCAAGGCATGAAATAAATAACAATTGACATATTCCTGTCAATAAATAAAAATTAGATTTGTATATTTCCTCGTATCATCATAACCTTAGTATTTCGATGAACAGTTATATTATATATGTATATATAATTAATGAAGAACATTAATTCGTTGATGAAGAATATTTGTTGTAAGAGTTTGAGTTTGTTGAGACATTCTTTTGTAATTAATTAAAGTTGATTAAAGGTTAAGACATTCTTTTCTAATTAATCAAAGTTGATTATTTTTAATCGTTAAGATTTGAGAAACTATATGTTATAGCGTAAATCATCAATTAATGATCGTGATCTTTTTCTTTTTGTTGCTAAATTCTAATTTGTGAAGTGTTTTAGAGTTTTATCATTATTCGCCAAATTATTAGGCTAATCATTGCCCATTATCGTATGCAATTCACTTTTTATCATATGTCAACGTCCTAGTTACAAATTATATTCATTGAGTGAAATATGAGAAGATGAGACATTTCGAAAGTAACAATTTTTTTAATTATCATCAACACATAAGACAAACTACTCATTAAGCTTTTCAAATATCAAATAGCTATAATTTATAATTTAGCTAACAGTAAATTTGGCAACAATTTCGTTTATAATTATTAAGCAAATAGATTTCAATAATATTGTTGTTAGATTTTGATTTTTATTTAGGAAAGCTTTTAGTTTGATATAAATGAATTATAATGAAAGGTTAAATATTTGATGGAGAAGTTTATTCTTCGTAACTTTATATGATTATCATGAAAATATAGTTAGTTAATAGAATCGTATCATCACGTCTTATTTGGGAGAATAGTTTGACACTGTCCGGTTGTGGTAATGGTTCAGAAGAATGTTAATGGTGATTACGACGGTGATTTGATAGTAAGATTAATTTCGATAGTAATTAAAGACGCTATATATTCTCTTTCTAATTAGGTGATAGTTAACGAGTACTATTTATAGTAAATTAAACAATCAGTAAATTTTGTGGACGAAAGTAATGGTACAAAAAAGAAAATCAAAGATCATTTCATAGATGAAGCCGATGGTGATAAAAAAAAGGGTCATATGGCTATTTGACAGATGAAATCGGTGATTAAAACAAAAAGAATTATCTGGTCATTTGATAAATAAAACCGATGGTAAAAAAGAATCATATGGTCATTTGATATTAATAATTGACAATATTCGTGCAATCATCGTATATCAAAAGAATGAGCAAGATATCATCATCGTATCCACTGATTAAGATAATTTCATTAATATAATTAATACAAATACAATATTATAAAATTATTTTAATTATGCAAATGATTTCATATTATAAAATTATTTCGGCAAATATTAAATGCTCTCAATTGTATCATTGTTAACTTCTGATGATCAATCGCATTACTTCCCTCATTTTCAATACTTTTTATTTGCTAACAATTTTTTTAACTAAATAAATTGTTGCAAAACTAGCAATTGGATATTAATGAATGCAATTTTAGGAGCATAAAGAAAAATTCTTAATTCTAATAAATTTGCTATATTTTAAAATTAATTCAATTCAGTTAACAAATAAAAATAACGTTATTGATTATTTAAGGCTTCTTTTATTCTCATAGATTACAATATTTCATTCCAAAATATTTCAATTTTTAATCTATCAATCAAAAATTACTATTTCTTATTGATATTTACAAAAACCTTAAATTGATGAAAAGAAAAATTTTTAATTCATCATAAAATGACTGTTTCATCATCAATCTTTCATTATCAAAGTACCATTAATATAATTTAAATTTATATATATGCAAATATATTGAAAAAATTAAATTATTCTTTTGATGATATGTATATACATATTATAGAAATGTGTACTTTATGTGCATTTGTATTTTAAAATCAATAAGCAAAAAATTCATCATTCTTTTCGAATAGCATTTTAATCTTTCATATTCATTATTAATGCAATATTTTAAAGATAATTTTTAAGCTTTGCAACAATTAAATTTCAGTAATAAAAATTAATTCGGAATAAATAATTTCCTTTTATAATATAAAATTTTATAATAATAATTTTTGCATTAGAAAAATTTATTTTTTTTTTCATTGTTATTTTATAACAATGAAAAAAAATATTAAGCAATACTTTTACATAATTAGTAATAATAAGAAATAAAACAAATAAATAAATGAAGTAAAGAAATATTGGTTAAAAAAGTAAAACAAATAAATAAATAGCTTTTGACAATAATAATAATTGTTAATAATAATAATTGATAATAATAACTGATAATAATGATAATTGATAATAATAATTAATTGATAATAATAATTTATAATAATAATCGATAATAATAGATAATATTATTAATAATAATAATAATAAACCTTTTATTCTATCATCTTTTGAGAAAGTTTACTTCCACTAAAAGCTTTAGCAATAGATATTCTTTCATCCTTCTTTGGATAATATTATATTTTTATTTATCCAAGCAAGGATATTTGAATTGCCTATTTTTCAAGAAGTTGATATATACCATTTTTCCGCCATTTTTTATTTCGATCCATTTCTACTTTTTTTATTCCACCTGCTCTCTTTCCGCTTTACTTCGTTCTCCGCCTACGGCTGTCATTAAATTTACCTTTTTTTTCTTTTAATATATATCGAAGTAAATTTCTGGATAATTCCATTTTTGCACGTTTTCTTAATTTTAAAAGGTTAGAATAAAATGACTGTCAACTTAATCTTATTTAACTTAATCCATTCGATTTTGTGTGTAAATTATTAAATTCAAAAATTCCAAAAATTACTTTATCATATTTTGTCATCTATTTGCATGAACTGTAATAATTATTCGGTGATTTTATTTCTACCAAATTAATTAATTTCATACATTTGTTTAAAAATTTAATTAGAAAATAATAATGAGACTTATTTTAAAGCATTTTTGTTCTTATTAATGTTCCAAATATTATATTGTTTTGTTAAGCGTATAAATTTAGCTTTTGAAAAATATAAGTTTAATTTTTCGTAGTAAACAAAATAATGAATGGATAAAAATTATGAAATATTTATGATATCATAGAAAAAAAGTGTTGGACAAAAAATTTTTGTTGATGAAATTATCCAAAAATTTTATTTATCAAAGAATAAATTATTTATTTATTCATTATTTTTTTTTTTTTGAATTTTTATGATTATAGCAAAAACAAAGAGAGAATGGAAGAAATGAGAGAATATAGTTTGTTAAGTTAATGATAACTATATGGTTTAGTTATTGCATAAAGATATATTATCATATAATTAATTATTAATCAATTAATTCAGTAATCTAGCAAAAATTTTTGATTGCAATTTTAAAATTGCATTAAATTGAAATTTTAAAAAATTGAGGTAAATATCTGAAAAGAGAAGATAACAAAAAGAGAGGAGAAAATATCTGAAAAGAGAAGATAACAAAAAGAGAGGGGAGAGAAGATAACAAAAAGAGAGGGGAAAAGAGTAGAAAGGATAATTATTGCAAATTGAAATTCTATACTAAGGCCTTTAATCCAAATTCTAGCATACCTATGACAACATTTTTCGAATTTTTAGTGAATTATTCCATACAGCTGTCAAGTTGTTATTTCATTTCCATTAATTATCACTTTGATATCACAACAAGTACTTATGCAATCACTAAAACAACTATCACCTTTTTCACGTAATTTTTCATCAATTTAAAAATTCTGAATGTCAATGTTTTCAAATTCTCATCGTATCATTAATCATTTTCTATCGATGTATTTATCGCTTCATATGAAAATAGCAATTAATTTTTATTATTTTAATTGCTATAAAATTGACATGTTATGTTGGGATTTCTTATCGGTTCACATTTTCCAAATCCTTTAGGAAATACTTAAATTTTCATTTACTTTCTAACTAATCTGTTTGTTGACAATCTTCCAATTTGTATTTTAAAACTTATGATCACAATAATTTCCTATTGATACTTTGAGTTTGATCATAATATCGTTTATTCCATTGTCTACTTCCTTCATATACCCACTTGCCTTTTTCAATTTGTTACGAATTAACCCTTTAATTAAAGCCTCGTTGTGAATGTCATTAAGTGGTAGTGCCACCCTTCATTCAACAATTTGCTTCATTTGCAAGAAGGCTTCATTATCATTTGTCGATATCAGTGCAATGATGCATGCAGTGCATGCGCGATTTGCAATCACAATTGCTCATTTATTAATTATCCCACCATATTAGCACTATTTATTCCGAATTTCACTATTTTTCCCATTTCAAGTATAGACTCATTTATTTTGCTAATGTCATTAGTAATTGAAGAATGATCAAATTTTTTGCAACAATCATTCAGTCAATCCAATCTCACCATATTGTATTATTTTACCTTTTAT
This sequence comes from Cercopithifilaria johnstoni, assembly GCA_916381525.1. NCBI lineage: Eukaryota > Metazoa > Nematoda > Chromadorea > Rhabditida > Onchocercidae > Cercopithifilaria > Cercopithifilaria johnstoni. The sequence goes on along the minus strand of CAKAEH010001857.1, from coordinate 21,282 downwards.
TAATTAACACTCACACTGTCACACATTTTTTCACTTCAAATTTCATTGAACCGAATTCTAATTTCGTTTCTAACTTCTCATTATATTTGAACTTATTTAACTCAAATAAATTATTAATTATACTTTCATCTCTACCTGTTTTATAATCTCTTCTACTCCACATATACGCTATTTTCACAATTTATTTATTGTTGACAATTTTTTGCAATCTTGATAAATTACTGAAAACATTTAATTCTACTTGCATTAAGTTATACTTGCTTGCCTCTTCTTTTTTCACTGCTGTAAATAATATCATTTTATTTTTATTATTTTTCAGAACTTCAATTGCTGTCTTAACGCTTCAGTTATAATGCCTTTTCGAATTTTCATTTTTATCATTATCACAATCTTTCAAACTTTCAAACTATAAAAATTAAAAAAAAGTTTTAACTTCAAAAATTTTAGTAACTTATCATTTTCTTCCTCACCTCTATTTGACAGTATAAAATAATTGATAGAATTTCACTATCACTTAATTATCATTAATATACCTCTATTTGACAGTATATAATAATTGATAGAATTTCACTATCAATTAATTATCATTAATATACTTCTTCAATTACTTCTTGTACATTAGCGCCACATTTCATTGATTATATTTGTTTTTATTTGCGCATTTATTTCAATGCTGTATTTTAATTATCATTTTCAACAATTATTTTTACATATTATTGCTAGCAATTTCAATTCATTCAATCTTTACTGTGTACTAATTGAATTTCCACTATTATCATCAATTTTTTTTATTTATATCATTCAATTCAATTCATTTTATTAATCTCATATCAATTAGAATAATTCTTATCTGGTTATGCAGCCTGTTGTCGTATTAACTTTGTATCGCCACTTATATCATCCTTATTTTCAGTATGAAGTTTTAAAATTATCTAATTTAAAAATCTATTCTGTAAGCACTACTTCATAGTTATACTATTATCTATAAACATAAAAAGTGTATTTTATAAAATAACATACTAAATCAAAGTTTCGAAATTTCAACTTGTACAAATTTTTTTCAAATCATAAAAGTGATGAATGAAAATTTTCTAATAAAAGATTAGAATGATTAAATAATTTCATAAATTATTGAATGAAAGAACTATTTGTTTTAATCATAAAATGGATTATATTATAAGTTAGCGTATTCGTTCGATAGGATACTACGATTGAAACTGCAATTAACTAATTTTATGCAGAAATTTCTTCCAATATTTCATGCCATATTTTATTTTCAAAGTCTTTAATTCAAATAAATACCATATTTTTGTCATTAGTTTCTGTTTTTTTGCTTCACTTTTAAATTTCATCTTTCTTTTTTAAAAAAGAATTTTCCTAAAATTATATTCGCTAATGCTTTTTTTAACTTTTCAACGATATTTTGTAATATCATTTTTTTTTTTTTGCATTAATTTAAATATGCTTAAAAAGAAGATTTATTTTTGGAAATAATATTTACAAATAAACAATTACTATTATTTGATTTTTGTTGATCAAATAGATTGTCGTTTATCAGATTCAATTTTTCATTCCATGCAGCAATAATTGCACTTAATTTTGCAATGATGAATATATACATATCGGAGCAAAATTTTAGTAATGCAAAATCAAACATTCGATGGGATTATTTTATTTTATTTTTCTAGTTGACAAATTTTGAATGGAAGAATAATTGTGATCCTAAGAAAACAAGAAACGGATATAAACATAAGTTGATACGGTAAGAGATATGTTAGTAACAAATTAGAGAAATTTGAGCTATTCTCAATTCTGGTTTAGAAAAATATAAAATCAAAACTTGCACACACATATACATATCTGAAAAAATGAAGCAATCAATTTTATATAATTGATAAAAATATTCCTAAATTATTAAATAAACAAATCTATAGGATTTGGTTTTTTTTTTTTATAAAATGTAAATAAAAACTTTCTAATTATCAATGATTTAATTTCGTTTCAATAAATCGATATTTTGATAAATAAAATTGATCATTTTCTAATTTGATCATTTTAATAATAAAATTATTTTGCATGAATTTTGATTGCAATTTAAAACAAACGTTGTAAAATAATTTCCCATTTATGATTTCATCATTTAACAAAATTATACTGAATTTAATTTCACTGATAGCATTTTTGAAATTAACATTAAATATTAAAAACAAAAGAAGAAAACGGAAACAATCTTTTCATCATTTCTTTTCTGAATTTTCTTCAACACATCATTTTAAAATAATAAATTATAAAGAGAATAAGTTTTCTTTTTTTTCGATCCAATTTATTTCAATTTTATCGAAATATAGAAAAATTGAAATAACGAAGAGAATAAGAAATAATTTTGAAAATATAGAAATAAATTTTTTGTTGAATTAAAATAAGCGGAATATTATAATATAATAAATGCATTTGAATTAGCTAATTTCCAATTTACAATTTATCACTTTACAGCTATTTGATTCATTTTTAGGCTCAATACTTTTCACATTCGATAAATGATTATTACATTCCAATATTCGTTGTTGATTGGTTGAAAAATTTATAAGCAATAATAAATTTAATACCTCTGCTCTTAACAATACATAAAATAGAAGAGGTAAAGGGAGAGAGAGAGAGTGAGAGAGAGGGGAAAATTAACTAGTATTGCTATAAATTACAACAAAGTTAATTGATATATATATACGTCAAGAAGTATAAGAAAAAAATTTCGCTATAAATATTTACTTGTTGTATAATTATAAACAATAAATATCATTTCAATGTTTATTCAATATAATTATTAAAGTGTAAGAATACGTAAAAAATTCTATGCTATTTGAAAATTTAAAAAAAAAACAAATGAATTAAAAACAATGAAATTAATAAAGCATATAATAATTGTTCATTACTAATTTATCTTATTTTGTTTGTTAAAAATTAATTATTTTATATTATTTCTTATCATTTCAATATTATAATAATTCAAATTACTAATATTAGACTCTAATAATTTCATTTGTAATCAAATTCAAATATAAATCGTTATTTAGATGGACGATAATTTAACATTATCAAATAGTGGATCAGAATGCGAAGAACATCCACCACTTTTCCTAGTTTGTTATTTAATTTCATTTCTAATATCATTTATTGAATTAAAATGAAGAAGAGGGGGAGGGGAAAAAAAGAGCATGTGAAAATAATTGTAATTTAATAAATTTTAAATTTTTAAAAATTAAAAAGAAAATGCTGGAATTTTTGTAAATTACTATCAGTATATATAATTAATTAAGCAATTAAAAAATTAAGTGATTTTTTTATTTAAGGGTTTTAAAATGATATTGGTAGGTGTTATTGGTACAATAATAGCAATAATTGGTTTTCTCGAGAATGCTCTCGTATTTTATACATTTATAAGCTCAAAAGCATTACGAAATAAGAATTTATTATATATCACATGTCTTAGTGCTTGTGATATATTTATTTGTTTTTCATATGTTGAAATTATGTCAGTACAGGTAAATTTTTTTGCTAAAAATAACTTTTTCTTTTTAAATTATTTAAAATTTATAGATTTTAGGAAATTACATTTCTTTTCTTATATCTATAAATTTACGAAAAGCAAAAGGAAGAAATTGATAAGACTTATGTTGATTAATAATCTTTTTTGATACTCAATTTACTGCATTGTTGAAAATTTAAGTTGCAATAATTTTATTTTAAATATTTAATATTTAAATTAAAGATAAAATGAAAAATTAAATGAAATTTTAATTCAGATATATGCAGAATATTTTCATTATTTCCCATTATTTCGTCTATGGCATAATTATTTGAGGGTAGCATTTGCTATCTCTCATATTGCAATTTCTACTGCATCATTTCTTATCGTTGCTGCTGCATTTGAACGATATCTTCAAAATGGCACTAGCAGAAGTTATGTAAAACAAAAGAAAAAGAATTTTAATGAATTTTATTTTTAATAGAAAATTATTTTTATGTTAATTTTAAGATATGTTTAAAAAATGAAATGAAGTAAATTCTGCTTTTTTTTCCAGGACAGCAGTGATATTTCGATTTGTCTGCTGTCATCGTGGAAAAATTGTTATTATGGCATTTCTTTTTGGTGTTTTATTTCGTGGAACTATCTATTTTGAAATACAGGTCTCTTATATCATATCATATAATAACAATAATTTTGATAAAAAAAATATACTATAAGATACTTTATATATTTACACTTTTAATTTTTAATAAACCATTATTTATCATTAATGATTATATTATAAGAATTGGTCAGTTTTGTTAATGTTAAAAGTATGATTCTTATTATAATAACATATTATTACTATTATTTTTTATATCTAAGGAATGAAATTTAAAAAAATTTTTAAAAAAGAATTAAATTTATCAAAGGAAAAGCTTTTAATTAAATTTTAAAATATTTTCATCTTTATTCTTTTAAACAAAAAAAAAACCCCTAATTATATGTAATATATTATTAAAACATTTATAATTAATTAATAAAATGGAACTTCTTTTTTTCCAAATCTTACTTTTTTATAATTTTCATTAAAAAAAATTTTTGCAAATTAATTAATGACAGATTTATTATTTGGAAGAATGCGAAGGATTTGCAAGTATGGGTGTAAAAATTAGTGAACTTGCTCGTAATGTTTACTATGATGGAATATGGCGTTTTTGGACTAGACGTATTGCTACCGTATTTTTGCCATTTTTTATTTTATTATATTGTAATGCAACAATTGTAATCAATTTACAAAAGAATAATCGCGAAAATACGATTAAAATGCTTATATTATATTGCGTATTTGGAGCTTCGTAAGTTTTCATCCAATTAATTTTACAATGATTATTTCAGATGATTAATGAAGTATTACATAATGATTAATAAAGTATTACATAATGATTAATAAAATGTTACATAATGATTAATATAATATTACATAATGATTAATAAAGCATTACATAATGATTAATAAAGTATTACATAATGATTAATAAAGTATTACATAATGATTAATAAAGTATTACATATGAAATATCAAAAATAATCCAAATTATTAGTAAATGTTTTATAATATTAGCTATCACACATAAATTATTCGTTAACCATTGATCGATCGATCGATCGATATTATCTAATTTTAATAGAAATATTTTTATAATTAAAGAATGTATTAAATTTCTTTTTCGATTTTTCTTTCACCTAATTTTGATAGAAATAATTTCATAATTAAATTTTTTGTTTTGTTGAACTAAATTTTTTGAATGAATTACGGCTATTAAAATGTACTAATGATTGCAATAAGATGAAAATAAAATTATTCGAATTTTTACAGATATTAATTCAGCACAAATATAAACGCATGTATTTTTCAAAAATGAATGAAAGATTTTAAATAAAATTATTTTCATATTTTAGTGCAAAAAATAAAAGAAACCAAAAAAAGAACAACAAATAATTTAATTTATATTTTATTTCTAAAACAATTTTTTCTAATAATTCATGTTACTTTCATTTTTAATTTCAAAATTTTCTAGAAAATTTTATTTTAATTTTTCATTTTTTGAATCTAATGAAATTGTTTATTCCCAAATACAATTTACTACTGATATTATTGATATGTATCAAATCTACTTCAAATTTCTTTATTTTCTTTCCTCGAGATTCAGATTCAGATTCAGATTCACAATTTATCATACTTATTAACTGAATAGATCAAATTTAAATTTTTTTATTTTCCTTCTTCAAGATTCAGATTCAGATTCACAATTTATCATATTTAATAGTTGGATAGATAAAACTTAAATTCTTCCTCAATTAGTAATTTTCCATTTTTTCTTTCTAAAACCAAATGATTTTATTCCTTCTTTTATTAATCAACAATTTGCAACATTCAATTCATTTGACAAAATGATAAATTATACTTGACCGATAATGAATCGGTTGTCATTTTCAAATTTTCCGAATTTCGAAAAAAAGCTTACAGATATAAATAATTTCAACAATCGTACAGCACCAGTTTTATTTTTGTTTTGTTTTTGTTTTTGTTTTTATTTTTCTTCGTTTTTTTCAAACAAAAACCGAACAATAATTTATTTGTTATAAATATTTATGCTCAAATATACTTTGGCGCCGACATTTTTGAAATACTAAAATTTATATTTGCAATTAAAATCTCTCTCTCTCTTTCTCTCTCATTTTTTATTGCGCTATTCGTTTAAAAAGAAGAATGTGAAATTAAATTTGAAAAAAAAGCAATAAATTTAAATAAAGAAAATTTTTGACAAGAAATTTTTCTCATTCATTTTCTCTTTTCCCAATTCAAAATCATTTGAACACAACGTTAATTATGTTTAATTAAAATAATTCGAAGAAAAAAAATTTTTATTCTAAAAATTGAAATTTTCTTGAATGAAACCCTTTTAGTTATTGGTAAAATTTAAAATCGATACCATCAGAAATTTGAATTATCAAAAGAAATAATTTTTTGGAAATTTTCTTTAGCGAAAACATAAAAGCATAAAACCTTCTTTGATCATTGTTAAAATTTTACAAAAACAATGAATTGAAATAACAAACAAATAATCCAAAAGAATTTGTATTTTAAAATTAAAATTTTCTCTTGCAAAAAAAAACAATCCTTTTTGTTTATTGCTAAAATTTAAATAAATACAAAAAGATGTTTTGTAAACAAAAAAAAAAAACGAACAAACAATTTTTAAAAGAAATTTGTATTTCAAAATTGAAATTTACTTTGATGAAAAATAAGAAACGAAAAAAACAAAACTGTCATTAATTGTTGTTTAAATTTTAAATCAGTATAAAAAAAGTGGAATTGAATAAATTTAAAAAGAGAAATATTGTCATATACTATTAATTAAATTTAAGGATAGCTTCATGTAAACTTCATAATCGTGTCAAAGAAGCAACAAGATCGTTGATAATGGTTGTCACCTGTTATCTATTCTCAAATATCATTGATGTTTTCATTTCTGCTTGGGAATATTTGGATGATGCATCATTGTTACAATTGGAAGAGTTTTATTCGATTGCAACAGATGTTTCATCATTACTTACCATATTAGCTGCTAGTTTACGATTTCCTATATATTTAATCAATGATAAAATTATTTTAAGAGAGGTTAATTAATTTTTCGCTCATTTTTGATTTTATCATTGTTAAAATTAAGTTCATACTTTCTTCATTCTTCTCTTCTTCTTTCGCTTATAATTTGAATTAAATTAATTTTAAATCAGTTAATTATAAAATATCCAAATAAGAAAATTGATGAAATTTTCACTTCCCAAAATAATTCTTATTAAATTATAGGTCCGTTTTGCTATATGCTTTTTCTATTATCATTTGGCAGTCTGTTTTTCAATACTATCGAAACGATCCAAACGGAAGCATCATTTAAAGGGTGAATTAAAACAGCAACTAAATAGTCAAAACAAAAATAATACGCATAATTCCATGGATGATATTATGCTACATAAAAAACGAAATGATTTGGGTTAGGTTTTAATTAAATTTTGAAGCAAATATTGATGTTAAGATTGGAAGAAATAGGAAAAAAAATGGTAGAAAATTTAACTTAAATCCAAAAATTGATGTATTTTTATTAAATTAAAAATTTCTATTTAGTATTTTACACCTGAAATGAAAATATTATAAATCCTCATTTGATATTTTACGCCTAAAATGAAGCATTTCAGGAGCAATATGCATATCGTTGACAGGTATTGGTAGACAAAGGTCACAGCATTCAATTGTTTCGCTGGAAATGATCCCATCACGAATTGCAGTTCGAATTCCATTAACTACCGAAGAACAATCATCTTCTGAAGTAAACGATAATCATGAAACAATTCTATTACTCTCGTCCAATCCATTATTTAATCAAGCTGAAAAGGATTCCTCTTCCATACCGGAATGATATTATCATTATTATATAAAGAACAATGTATTATTATTGCTCACTACAACCTACCCATATAACCACTTCTATTTACCTATATAAAGATTAATTAGAAGATTTAAAAAATCGAATCATTTACAATACACTTGAAATTACACATACGAAATTTCAATATTTTTGAGCTAATTTTAATAGATGAAATGGCAAAAGAGCCTAAATATACAGGCTCGAATACTCGATCCTCCTTTAATCGATCAAATTTCATCAAATTTATCATGTTTTAAAAGGAATCATAACAAATTTTCACTTCATCCAAAATTCACATTTTAATCAACCATTAATCAATCTGAAAGCTTTGAAAAAGTAAAAGCATAATTCTCACTCTATCAGTATCAGGAAAACAGTTGAAATAAGTAATAACGACTTTTATTGTTAGTGTTATCGATTTAGATTATTTCACCATAACGAATGGAAAAAAACAATGATTGCATCGTGATAAAATACACTTAGATAATTTTCCGGAAACATAGCGATGACAATATCTTCTTTGCTAGGATCAAGTGATCCAAATCGCTAGCAACGAAAGTATCGGATGGATCGATACTTGTAGCCATTTTTGAGAAATACGAATATGGCAAAGTTGAGTTTGCTATTGTACTTACTAGCATTTCAAATATTTTCTACCTAAATGATTGAACAGTTTTGAATGATAATCCCATAAAGTACTACATTATTAGGCTTAAGGTGAAATTATCGAATGAATGGTTTATAATTAAATCCTAATAATTTCATGCCTTTTTTATTTTTGCCGATAACACGTGACAATGTATAAATTTATTTCAATCTTTAATATTTCTGGAAATCAAAGTTTTAACACTAAACGTATAAATGGGACATTAACAGTATATTCTCATTATACATTTATTGTAATAGTAAATGATAAAGCAGGAATGTACGGCAAGAAGGATACCGCATATTAAAATGCAAACACATGAAAAATGAAAGCAAATAATTTCTTTAAAAAAGGTCAGGACCTCGTCTTATTGATTGCTTATGACGTGCTAAAATATCCGGACTTTGAGCATGCATCAATAGTGATCGCTTATGTTGTACGCCAACATCTACCTAAAATTTCACCTTCTTTTTCCTTTTTTATCTATTTTTGTTTGACATTAGTATCAAAAAAGAATATTGAATAAAAAATCAATATAGTTCTGATACATATTTATTTATCAAATATATATCAGCTATCAAATTATCATATTTATCAATTTTATCACATATATTATCAAACTATATCAACTATCAAATCATCAACTGTATCAACTATTGAAGTGTGCTTATAATTTTCAAACAAACCTTGGAAATGAAAAATCAGTCAAGTTAATAGACATAGGAAGTTCAGATAAGATAATATGACAAAATTTGTTCATTTAAATAGAATAAAATTTGCAGAAAATAATAAAATGTTATTTAATTTAAAGAATTAAGAATATTTTTCGAAAAAAATTGTACTAAACTTACATGAATTGTTTGGTCGTTATCTTCATCATCCGTTTCAACTTTATCAGGATGATATAAAGTACCATTATCTCCTTTATTTAATAAAACTGATAATCGTGGACTAGAACCTTTCGGATGAATCGCAACAACAGGTGAACTTCCAGTCGAATTATCATTTAAATCAGGTGCTATTTGATAAGCATTCTCCGGTTTTAATCCAAGGTCCTGAATTATTCTCGTAAAAAAACATTTTCAAATCAAGATTTTAAACGTTTCATTTTCAAAATATTTCCTGCTATAATTAAGGGAATAAAAATAGTTATTTCCGACAGAATGCTATTATCTGTTCTCCCAAAGCAATACAGCTATACTTTGAAATTGCTCACCTATCTCATTTATTTTAAACTATTATCAAAACACTACCTGCATCTTATCAAGTTCTTTTGCTGAACACGGTGGAGTATCAACATCGTAAACATTATGGAATTTTTCAAAATCAATCCTGTATTCGCCATTATCGCGTTGATATGTTACAAGCTTCTCAAAACTGTAAAACTGGAAATTTCTAAAGGACTAATTTAAAATTCGAAACTTTAATTTGAAACTTCATATCGTAACTTGACAAACTGAAATCTAAATATTTGCAAGAAATAGAATAATGATGAGAAGGAATAGTATACGAAAGTTACAATAATTTACTGAAATCTAAAAAAAACAAAGTAAATTTTTTTATTTTATAATTTCAAAAAAAATGTAATTTTTATTGATGAAATTTTAAGCAATCTGAGTTGAAAATTTTCATTCTTTTCATTTCAAATAAAATTTATAATTTTTTAAAAATATATTTTAATTTATTAAATTGTTGAAATTTAAGTTGTAATGTTTTTATTTTAAATATTTAATATTTAAATCAAAAATAAAATGAAAAACTAAATGAAATTTTAATTCAGATATATGCAGAATATTTTCATTATTTCCCATTATTTCGTCTATGGCATAATTATTTGAGGGTAGCATTTGCTATCTCTCATATTGCAATTTCTACTGCATCATTTCTTATCGTTGCTGCTGCATTTGAACGATATCTTCAAAATGGCACTAGCAGAAGTTATGTAAAACAAAAGAAAAAGAATTTTAATGAATTTTATTTTTAATAGAAAATTATTTTTATGTTAATTTTAAGATATGTTTAAAAAATGAAATGAAGTAAATTCTGCTTTTTTTTCCAGGACAGCAGTGATATTTCGATTTGTCTGCTGTCATCGTGGAAAAATTGTTATTATGGCACTTCTTTTTGGTGTTTTGTTTCGTGGAACTATCTATTTTGAAATACAGGTCTCTTATATCATATCATATAATAACAATAATTTTGACACAAAAAAATATCTTATATTTTGAAGATATCGTCCAAATGCAGCATCAACGATAAGGAATGATGCAGTAGAAATTGCAATATAAAAGATAGCAAATGCTATCCTCAAATAAATACGCCATAGACGAAATAATGGAAAATATTCTGCATATATTTGAATTGAAATTTGATTTAGCTTTTCATTTTATAATTAATTCAAGCATTAAATATTAAAAAAACATTACAACTTAAATTTCAACAATTTGATAAGTTAAAATATATTTTAAAAATATATTAAAAATTAGGTATTGTTTTAGGACTTCTAGGAAACACCAAAGATCTCAGTTGTTTATCTATGCATCTTCTCAATCTATTCCTGCTGTATAAGTTGCAAGCACAATCTGTTTAACTGTCTGATATCTAACATTATCTTTAATCTCACTGTATACAACAATAAACTGCTTACAGTGGCGATCACGACTGAATTATTATAGGAACAAAAGGACGGGTCGATGAGGTGACCGCGCAGTATGTTGTGTAGTTGATGGTCGGACGGTTTGATTGGTACGTTTGTTCTGCTTGTATGTGTAAGGACTAATGAATGGAATCGCGTGTCACAAAGATGCGACCAATATGCCCCTAGGCATGCATCTTTGGAGAGCCCGATGGCGGTACGCAGCCCGGCCGCCCATTTATTTTTTGGGAATGTCATTCTCCTTCGGAGAATGGCGGTTGTGGATTTTTTGTGTTAGTCTATTACCAGTCTTAATTCATCCGTAAAATCAAATACTATGCTTACTTGATATTTGATGATATTTATATTCTTGTATGATAGTATTAATTAGTATTATTATATTTTTTTATAAGCATATCATTCCTAAAATAGTGGTTCTTATTTTGAAATAAACAAAAATCAAAGTTTGGTAAGCAAATTGCAACAAGAAATTAAACAAATGAATAAAAGGGATCAACAAAATAAATGAATAAATTTGGTGTTTTCCCTTTCTTTTCTTTTCTTTGAACAGATAGAAATAAATCATCGTTTTATTTTGCATGAAAAATATGTTTAACTTACCGTTTGCCCCATAAAATTTCATTGGGTAAATAAGATGTTCGTGCTTGCGTTGTTGAACCAACCGATTCGACAACACCTTCGAGAATAGCAATAATTTCAAATCGAGCTGTACGCAAGCTATCCTTGCTTACCTCATATAGCGGGCTATTCTCATCAATCTCATGGCAAACTGTTATTGGCCAAATGACAAACACACGATCCAAGCCCGTATCATAACCAACATCCATATCAAATTGATGAAAAGGTAACAACTCTCCCTCATAAGTTATACATTTTTTGATCATCTAAAATGATTACTCTATTTAAGACGTTGAAATTATTGCTAAAATTATCAAAAAATACCCATATCTAATTTGCTATAATAATTTATATAATTTAAACAATAGTCATAATGTTTCCTATTCAAACTTCTGCAACATTCGCAAAATGTATTAATAACAATTTAGTTAATTAATTAGCTTATCATTTAAATTAAAGCAAACAAAAAGGAAAAAGAACCACTTATCTTCGCATGTAAAAATATAAATACCTTTTTTTTTTAGAAGAAAAGCAATTCCAAATTATTCCAATTAAATTTTATTTCTTTTCTCTTACATTTAATTATATGAAATTTCCGTGCTGGATTTTCTATGAAACTAACCTGCAAACGAACATGAGCTTCAGCTAACGAGCTTTTTCTCATGTCACCAACCCGAAAAAGTAAGCACAATTTACCATCTCGCATACATATTACTGCATTTTTACTAAAATAAATATTACACTTCATTTTCAAATCATTTTACACTTCATTTTTAGCAAATGCTCTGAAGTCATTTCTTTTTGGTAATATTATCCATTTGATAAAATAAATGTCTCATTCATAAAGTTATGACGAATTTGATTACTTCTATTGATGAAAAGCTATTAATGAGAGTGGAAAATTTAGCAATACTAAAAATATCAAAGAAAGTTAATATCAATGATAAAAGGAAGTAGTTTCGAAATGTTCGAATAATTACAAATATAAATGATACTTTGAAATGATAGAGCTATGAAAGATTATTTATTCCTAATTAAAATGGTAAAGATAATAGGTTTACAAAATTAGCTAAATGACATCACAAATGAGAATTTCGTATGAATAAAAAAAGTAGTAAATTCTACATCTCATCTCTTTTTCAAAAAAAAGTGTGAATGAAATTTTAAGAATCGAAAGGGTGAGAGGAAGAGAGAATAGAAGATGGAGATAAAAAAGAGCGAAAGGACAAAAATACAAAATAGTTTTTGATCAACATGATAAAATAAACAAATGGGACAAGGCAGTTGTTTATTCTATCAAGAGAAAGCATTCCATGGAATAGTACCAATCATACTCATCAACTTTATATTTTCAATAAACAATGAGGAATAAATTTTAAAATTTTCGTTACAATTGATTGATTGATTGATTCTCAATAAACGATGAGAAATAAATTTTAAAATTTCATTAAAATTAATAAAATTTTCGATACAATTGATTAGTTGATTGATATAATTGATACACATGTGGAATCTTTTATCAGTAATACTAAAATTCTTTTCTTTCTTTTTTTCTCAAAATTTTACAATTGAAATTTTTTATTCTTACCTTAAGCAATAATATTTATTTGGACAAACAAAAAATTTATATTTTCAACTTTTTTTTCAAAAATTTGATTAATTAGATTAAATTCATGAAATGCAGAATATAACCTGAATATAATAGTTGCAGCACGTTTGATAGGCCTTGCTAATTTAGCAAATATCACACCAGTCATTAGTGTATGGCACATAACACCAATCATAAATTGAAGGCACATTGTTATAATAATTAATGGGCACTCACTTGTTGGATACCTCAAAAAAAAAAAAACTGTTGCAAAAATTTGAACTAATTAAATTTAAAACATTTTGTAATTTTATCATTAATTAAATTTAAGTGAAAGAAAAAAAAAACAAAAACAAGAAATGAGCTAAAATTTAATTTAATTACTAAATTTGTAACGGAACAAAAATTTTTTTCCCCAACAATATTCATTCATATATCTAACATTTCTTAAATTTACAAAATTTTATATTTATTTTGAAAAACAAAAAATTAATTTATATTAATGATGAAAAAATTTATAACCTAAAACCATAACCAATCGTTGTTTGTGTTGTAAATGAAAATAAAAAGATATTTGTTTTACTATTAGCATTCATAATACATGGTATCCAATTTGGATCATTTAGATGTTCGAAATCACCGTGTATTGTAATAAAGAAATAGTAAACAGAAAAGAAAAATGTCCATGAAGCGATGAACGATGTTGCAAAGAATAATATTGTCCAACGCCACCTAATTTCGATTACTGTCGTAAAAATATCACTAAAATTTCATTCATTTCAATTTATAATAAATAAGTTAAAAAAAGCTTGACAATTAAAATTTTCAATTAATTTTTCTTTTTTCAATTATTTAAACAATCTTTGTTATAAATTGAAAGAATTTCTCTCTCTCTCTCTCTCTCTCAAAAATTTATAAGTCATTTCTTTTATTGCTATATATGATTGTTGCGATGGATATCATTTCTATTTGGTTTTATTTTGTAAATTAAAACTACCTTTTTCTTTTTTTTATTAGGCCAAAAAAACTCTTTTAAGGCTTGTGCTAACCCTAATTTTGCTTAATGTTAGCAAATTTTAAAGATAATAAAATCCTCGAATTTCATGCGATACAAAGTAATTTTTTTCTTCAGGAAGACATTTCATTATAATGGTCTGTTTAATTTAAAGCTAAAATGAGAATGATTCAGAAAGGCAAATAGGCTTATTTTCAGCTTTAATTAAATCTCATTTTTGATTCACCATTGGAAGATTTTTTTTTTTTTAAAACCTTTTTTGTTTTTGGTTTCATTTTCTTGTTGTAAAGTAAAACTACCTTTTTAGTTAGATAAAGATTAATGAAGGAAGTGAAGAAATGATGGATGAAAAAGAAAAAGTGATAAGAAACCTGAAATATTTTCGCCGTTGTTTGGGTACATTAACAAGTGATATATTGCATATGCCACCTTTCTGCACCAACCTATTACGGATTCGGCGTGAACCAATTCGGGGTGCTTTGAAGAATCGTGATGAGCGTTCACGATTATCTGAGGTCATTAAGGTGTCCTCGCATTCCATCACATTGGTAACTGCTAAAAATAATAATAAATTTAGTTTCATACATTTTATTAAAAATTTTTTGAAATTCTTCAACACTTTTTAAGACAATTAAATAATTAACTATTAATTATTATCACTATCTGAATCGTATTATTTTTACTACAAATCCAATACCTTAACGTAGATTTGCCTACAAATTCACCATAGTTTCCTGTAGTTCCAACAACAATCAGGTTTCCAAGCAAAAACCTAAACTATAAAAAATTTTTTTGAAATTACTTTATTTTCCAAAAATTTTAAAAATGAAATAAAAATTTGTGTCAATATTTTTAAAAAAATGAAGAGAAAGAGAGAGAGAGAGAAAATAAAAAAGTAAAAAATTTATAGAAAAAAAAAGAACTATCACCAAGTTGTAAAATCTAAAAACAAAGATGTTGCAGAAAATTCGACGGAAAACCTCCGATATATATAAAATGTTAAAAGTATTAATATCGATTTAGTTTTTCCTTCATTTATGCCCTCTATATCTTTTAACTAGCATTTATCTCTTCTTTTATAGATGGAAAAAAAATATTATTTTAATAAAGTTTTGTTTGAATTAACAAAAATTCATTTAAATGGGAAAAAAAATAAATCGAGAAAATTGACCTTGTTGACAGATTTCAACGAAAATAAAATGGAAAAAAGAAATGATAATTATTAAAATAAATAAATAAAAAAAAGGGAATGTTTGATGAAACTCAAATAATTGAAGGAAAAATGATATAAGTAAAAAAAACAACAATCCTTAAAAGTACAATCATATACTTTTCAATATCATATATTTTTAAAGTAAGCTATTGAATGATTTGAAAAAGCATTTAACAAATTGAAATGAAAGTATATTGATTAGGGAAAAAAAATTATATATAACATACTGGCAATAATCATCGTTAAACAAGTTTAAGATTTATGAAGTTAAAAATAATAATAATAAAATGAATAGTTATTTTCAAAGTTACTAAAGCTTGAAATAAAATACTTTTAATGTAGTATTGAATTACTACATAATTTTTACTCCAACAATAAAGCGATGTAAGAAGCAATCAATAAGCGTTTTGTCCCTGCAAAATGAAATTTAAATAACTAGTATAATTATGAATTGTAATTAGATCATTAAACAGTTACAAATTAAAATTGATGAAAGAGTAAAAGAAAACTATTAAATGATATAATTGGTTAAATTTTAAACTATGACATTTATTGTTTCAAAAAATATAACAGAGAAAAACACGTAAATAATTGTATTAATAAAAATTGAATTAAAATATTACAAAAAATTTTTTATGCTTTCATTTATTTGTTTTTTTGAAGAAACAATGATTGAATTATTACGGTTAATGAGTAATATAATAGTTTTAATTAATTTTAAACTTTAATCAGTATAGAATACCAATTTAATTTCGGTTATTTAATAAAATTGTTTTAAATGACAAAAATGATATCTGATATTCTTCCTTTCTTTTACCTAACCTAAATTTATTTTAACAAACAATGAAGGAATGATGAAATATTAGCAAACAATTATTTGATTAACAATTTTTGTATTCAACATTTCTCTTCAAACAATATATATTGTTTCGATCCCGCAAAACATTAATGATTTTTAGATAGTTAATGAAAAATTTTATATTACTAATTATGCTCCTCTAAAAATAAAAGCATTTCAGTGCTAATGAAAGACTAAAATAATGAAGTGAATTATTATCGGAAATCATTGAATATGTGAAATTTTTTAATATATGGGTTTTTGAAAGAAAAAAATTTCCTTGAAAAAACAACATTATATTCGAAAAATATTCGCTAAGCAATAATAACTACTATACTACTACTACTATTACTATTACTTTTAACGAAATCTAATCAAAATAGCCAAAACCGGAAAAAAAATCCAAAATAGCTAAAGATATAGAAGGAAAGGAATTGAAGAAGTAGCTAGACTCTTTAAGACTCATTTCATTAAATAATATCAAATATAACATGCAATCGAATGATATATATATATATATATATATATATATATATATATGTATCATTATATATATGCATATAATATTATATTTAATCTTATATATATAACAAAATCTATAAACTTAAGCAATTAACAATAAATACATTTTCTTATATACCTGGAATATCATTGAATAATAAACGATGAAATATTAAAGATTTATTTAGCTAAATAATTAAAAACGATAGTTTAAAAATGAAAAGAGATGACACACATAAATATTTTATTTTAATGATTGGTAACTGAAAATAGAAAAATCGCAAATATTTACCACAATTATTCATCGCTATTCATTATTTCCCCTTTTTTTATTTCATCAATTATTTTTTAAAAAATTTTTATTGCTATAAAAAAATTTCATTTTCCTACAAAAAATACTTGACCATTTTGTATCGTTGTCGTTCATTTTCATCTTTCACAACTAATTTTTCTTCTTTCCTTTTCTTTTTTGTACCATTTTGTTTTGAAGAAAATTGAAATTGTTTCTTAATTTAGAATATCAAATAAGTTTCAAATTATATATTTATGGTTAATTTTGTGTTATAAATATAACTAATTTAATCGATCATAAAATAATTCTTGCAGCTTATTTGTATTAGATATGTTATGAAAATAATTTTAGGATGAGAAATACATATAAAAAAAATTGATACTGTTAGTAATAATAGATTTAATCATAAAGTCAGATCGATACTTGCAAACTTTAATGTATTTACAAACAAAATTTAGCAATATTTTTTTCCACAATGTGACATTTTACATTATTAAAATTCTAAAATTTTATTAATTTATGAACAACAAAGTTTAATTTATTACAAGATCTTTGAAAGATAAGATAAATATAAAATTGGGATTGCTCACAGACTTATACCATTGAAATGCAATATCAGCAAGATGATTCGATCATTGTCAAGCTCAATACTCTACATATTGCTGAATGATAATGCTAACTGCTAAGAGATATTTTTCAAAACTTAATTTCCATCCATACACCTTCTCCCTCTTCTTGTCCTGTAAAAGTTCGGTTTAAATCAACACCAGCGCTATCCATCACATGATATCTTATTGGATTAGTCGATACAAATTTTACCATCTCTTATAGCAAACCAGCTAAATATTCTATCAATTTAAATTTACTTTTTTTTCCCTTTCTCTTAAAAGTATTGCTAATCACAATTTCATCAAAAAATTACATCATTTATAGAAAATTTTGTGGGAAAAAATGATTATTACATCTGAAATTTGTAATTACTATATCTGAAAAGTTGAATAATTTTGCTATTGCTTAACTTTCTCACAATTTTTAATTTAAATAGATAAATAAAATTCTAAAAATGCATGAAATGAAAAATTTTAATAATTACAAATTCTTTTTCTTCATTTTCAGTACAATCGTTCCTAATCTATAATCAATTTGCAGAAAATTTTTTGATGAAAAATGAAATGAATCATTTTCACTTTTGACTTTATTCTCAATGGTTTTGTTTTTAAATTAGGGCACTTACAAAATCATTTGAAAGCATTGATAAAATAGATATCCACTCAAATCATTTCATTCAATAATCAGAAGACATAATTCCAAAACCTATAAAACTTTTTTGACAAATCCTCAAACACTAATAACTGAATGGTATCATTGATAAGAGTTATCACAAATATTGGAATATTTTAACCTTATCAATCAAATGATAGATTGTAGCAATAAATGCTTTCATTTAATCATAAAAGGAATGAAGAAAATAGAGGTAGAAATGCATCCTTTTTCCGGATCGTGCAAGCTAGTGCTATATGAAAAGAACAGTGATAGTAGTAGGCATTTTATCAAAATATATTATCATTTTATTAAAAGTTGAAAGTAGCTAAGATAAAATTTAAGAATTTCCTTAATTTCTTCCATAATTTTCAAAGAATTTTCTTTTCCTTCTTTTTTTTGATAATAAATAATGAATTAATGTACTAAATAAGTGAGTATATCAATCATTATTTAAATTAGTGAGGTATATATATTTGATAAAATTTCAATCTTCATCTGATTATCAATCATTATTTAATTAGTGAGGTATATTATTTGATAAAATTTCAATCTTCATCTCATTATCAATCATTATTTAAATCAGTGAGGTATACTATTTGATAAAATTTCAATCTTCATCTGATTACCAATCATTATTTAATTAGTGAGGTATATTATATGATAAAATTTCAGTCTTCATCTGATTATCAATCATTATTTAATTAGTGAAGTATATTATTTGATAAAATTGCAATCTTCATTAGTCTTCATCTGATTATCATTTACGTTTGCTATTAGCCATAAATGATTTAAAAAAATGAAACATGAAGAATGAAAAGTTTTATAGTATAATTTAGGAAGATGAAAAATATATATTTTTTCTTTTTTCTCAACGAACAAAAAATTTTGTTGAGAAAGTTTAGTAAATATCTTAGCATATTTCACATATACAAATTGATAACTATAATAATTAAACTTGACTAATTAAAAAATCAAATTATCAAGAATAATTCTCATCTCGTTGTTTCTGATTATTTCTCATTATCACTTTCTTAACTTGTTTCATTTCAACATCGGATCCATTACATTAAAATTGTATGAGAAAAGATTTACATCATTTTCTTTTTTCTCGTATTGTTATGATTTTGCAACAAAACTCACAAACAATTAAACATTATAAAAACATTCGAATTGTGAAATTAATCGTAAAAACGTGTGGAGAAATTTAATTTAGAAAATAGTATAGAAACAGTAATTTTAAATAAATTTAAACAAATTTAAAAATGATAATTCCTAATAAAGTGATAATGAATGAAATTGCCACAACATCAACATTATCTAATTATTTAGGATAACGCTGTAGTGGAACTAAAATTTTTTTGGATTACTTCTTTTGGGAAGATTAAAAGAATTGGATTATTATTTGAAATACGTATTCGGTAAAATACATTCGAAAACTTCTAATAATTTTAGCGTAAAAAAAAATTTATGGTTGTTAGGATTTTGAAAAACTTTGCATTACAGCCAAATGCAAAGCTTTGGTAATAGAAGGAAAATACATACATCAATATCCGCCTATGGCAAGTTTAACATCTTGCTTAATGGATTTCTAGAAAATCGAATTCCATTTCGGAGTAAATTACCATATAATTTTATTTCTAATATCCGATTTCGATTATTTGCTTTGCATTTCTCCGATAATGATTAGCTTTTGTCAATGGTTCCCTTTTTCAAATAATTCAAGCTATTCATTTTCTTTTTTTTTTTTCATATGAATGAAAAATATTTGAACTTCACCAATAATATTCAAATCAATCGAATTTTTCTTTTCAAATTTAAGTAAAGCTTTTTATTATTTTAAGATATATTTGCATTAAAATTACCTTATCATCCACTTATCACTTATCGTGATTTTTGATCAAAAACAAATTTCAGGGATTTCAATGTTAAAACAGAAATAATCAGGCAATTTTCAAGCACTCTTGAAATCATGCAAGAAAACCAATAAACGGAGTCATCATCTTAACAAAAATTGCATGTTATTAAAATTATTGAAGTGACGTAGCTTAAAACAATTCAATTTAATTTTTATTAACGGAATATAGAAAATTTTATTCAATTGTGCGGAAAAACTGGATAAATAGCAAATATTGGTAAAAATTGAATTATAATATTTAAAGTAACGAAATTGAAGAATTAGAACAAGAAAATAATAGTTGAATCGTAGGAATGAGTAGAAAATAAAATGTTGAAGAGTTGAAATGGATATTTTTCGAGCAAAGAGAAAGTTATCAAGAAATACCGGAATTATTTTTTTAAAGAAATAAGCAATAAGGTAAAGTTCGAATGAATGGAAAGAATTGAAAGAGAATGTGCCTTTTTCAATTCAATAGATGTAAGCAATTGCTTCAATAGATTAAAATTTCATGGCTTATTTCCTATTACATAAAATTTAGCTATAATTTTTTTGTTTCGTGTCGAGAAACAAAGGTATAATATAATAGTAATAATGTCATTGTAATTAAATATCTGCAAAAAAAGAAATCTACACCAATTTAAGTATAAGCATCATTCATCCCCAACATTTCATCCAAATTTATATTGTTATTTATAGTGTTATTTTTAATTTTTAGCACATGGATGACAGCCTCACTTTGTCGGCAGAAAAAGCTCGAGTC
>CAKAEH010001856.1:0-25826 GCA_916381525.1 Cercopithifilaria johnstoni | reverse complement strand
ATGAATAAAATTCTCTTATTACTCGCGTATTATTGGACAAACACCCTTTGTTTTATTAATTATATCATTATGACATGCATAACAAACATTTTGATAAAATTCTATTGGATAGGCGTATGAACATAAACAAGAAAAGTTGTGTACATAACGATCGAAACACGATTGGTTATCAGACCGAAACATTTTCATGTGAACTGTTTTACAGTAATTTAATAATTAAAGATAAGCATGGTAATGAAAATAAAAAGGACTACAATTAAGTAAATGATTCATCACTATAACATTCATTAAATTACGATTTATAAGATGAATCGATTAAATAAGAAATATTTCTGCAACATAAATTTTTTATATTACATAAACATATTTACTTTGAAATAACGACCATTCGAGTTGTTCATATTCTTATGTTCGAGTTTAAATAGTGAATCGTGTCTCATAACAAATACTGTTTTAGAAAGTAAGCTTCAAAAAATGCGTCGAGAATATAAGACTCACTTTCGTCTTCTTCATGCTTTGTAATTTTTAGATCTCTTATATTATTACACTTAATAAATCATTTGTAACTGACAGAACAATTGGAAAATTGAATTCCATAAAAGCTATTCAATTATTACAAGAAGTTGCATTAGAAATTAATTACTACTGCTGTAAGCATTTTCATAATATAAATTTTATTGATTACCATTAAAATGAAATTCGAATTAATTCAATCTATTTTTTATTCATTTTGTTCTGAGACTTCAAATCAAAGAGAAATTATTGCTATTACCATGGATTTACTACAGACTTCCTTAATAGGCAAAAGAGAATAAAAAATATCTACCAAATATAAATCTTAAATTCTTCCCCTAAACGTTATAATTCTTTCAGTGGAAATGTTGTGGAAATCGCACTTATCTAATTTAGTGGTAAAGATGTAATTATACAAACATTCATAATAATCATATGTATATATTTACATCAGATCAGTCCATTACTTTTAACTTCATTTAATAAAAAGCATGTTGTTGATGATGTGTGGCTAATTAATTAATTATTTATTTGATTCACCTGATCTTTCTTCAGTAGCGCCTGTATTTCTTGCTGCATAATTACATTGGACACATGTAAATGCGGAACATCCAGCATATAATCATTATCGATCCGTATTGGAAGAATTTTACTGTTTGATACTAATCTCTTGAAATTTATAGTATAATTTAAATTTTGGAAAATAAAATAATGCTAAATATATTTTGAAAAAATTGTGGAACTACTTTTTTCTTTAATTGAACTATAAGCTGAAGCTACGCGACTCATCGGAATTCAAAATTTATGGATTCTTGACAGCTACTTCACTTGATTAAATGATTGAAAAAAACATTAGTGGTGGGAGAGTTGTTAGTTGATTTAGTTTGAGAAAGAAGATATGGCAAGAACATCGGGATCTGCTTCTGGTTGCTCTATCTCTTAAGATAGATTGGCTTAGCCTAGCATATAGCGTTCAGTCAGGATTTTTTTTCATGCATTTTAAAAATTATTAAAATTTGAATTTTTTTTTGTTTTCGATATCTTTCAAAATTCAATCATTAGAATTGAAATAATTAAAGAATTATGAGATAATAATTATTAAAATAATTGCGTCATCGTCGTATTTACTACAGTTTGTTGATGTTCAACGAATTTATGGTTTAATTTTTTTAGTAATGCCTTATCCATTGAGTAATAATTTCTCTTAATTAATTGCTTATCAAATTTTAAAATATTTGAAATAATATCGGCATATTTTTTGATATTGAAGTCTAGGCTAATTTACTTGGAAGAAAGTTAATAAAGAAAGATGACTAATGCCTTATTCATTAAGTGAATTCAAATTAATAAACAACCAAAGCCTTTATGGCAAGTGCTGTTGGAATAAATTCTAATACTTAAATATTATTATTATTATTATTATTATTATTATTATTATTATTATTAGAGCATATAATGGCGTGAAATATTCAATGAGAAGTTTTATTTATAAGCACAAAAAATTATTTTCGTTTAAGTAATTTTAAGTTTTAATTTAATTTTTTATTATATTTTATAGAAATTTGCAAAAATAAATGTTTGAAATTATTCAATAAATTTTGTTTATTTTATGCATAAATTAGTATTTGAAGAAAAATTTTAAAAATTATTTTCAAATGAAACGCACTGATATATAATGTTTTATTTTAAAGAATTAATTATTTACAAAAGTAATGCTTAACTGGTTTGGTCATCGTATTGTTTTTCTCGTCGTATTTATTCATTTACTAACTTTGAGACAATGTCATTTAGCTATTGATTCATTGTGGGACAAAGATTTCTACGAAACTACTAGCGATTCTGCTGATACTACTACTGCCACTACTATTACTACTACTATTACTACTACTACTATTGCTAGCACTATTATTACTACTACTATTACTATTACTAATGCCATTACAAGTACCAATGCTATTGAAATTCCATTTATTACGATAAATATTGATAAGGAAATAAATGAAACAATGATATTATCAAATGGATATTTAACATCCACCCGTGATTTTTCTACAATAATGGATAAAATTAATCAACGAAATGATAAATTGGATGAAATGAAGAAAATGAGTAAACTTGACATTTTTATTGTTGCAATGATTTTCATCATATTTGTATTACTTTGTATTGCATTTATTATATTAATTAAGCAAAAATAATTTTATAATTATTTCATCTCTTTCAAATGCAAAAATGTTTTTAAAAAATGAAAAAGAAATTATTTTAATTTGAATTTCAAAAATAATCTTTTTTTGTTAAATGATAAATTAATTATACAAAAAATAAATAAATAAAGCAAAATGGATGGTAAATTTTTTGAATTTCTTTAACTCTTTTTCTATTGCTATGCTATCTTTTACCCACAATAAACATCTAATTAGAATTGTTTCACTTAATTAAAGCTGTTTAATTTTTGACAACACTGAAAATTGTACCTAAATTCAGGTTTAAACTCCACCGATATCGATATATTCACAATGAAATTAATACTAATCATTAATACCTATTGCAAAAATTACATATATTTCAGCTGAATAGATCGTTATAGATGTCTTCAATTTGCTTACTGAAATTATTAATAATAGTATCAATTCTATTGATTAGTAACCTATAAATTAATTATCTTTGGTGCACATTTGCGTCATTCCAATCATGAATTTAAGTTCGGATGAATTGTATTCGAAAAGAATTAGTAAGTGTAATCTAGAATGATTTAAAAGTTGACGTATTCTATAACCGATAATTAATTGTTCATGATGTCGTGATTAGTCAGAGTGATAAAAATTTTCAAAGAATATCTTTTTTGTCTTTCAAAAATGTCTTTCAAAAATATCTTTCAATAAACTAATTTTACGTTGAGAAGGAATTCATGAATTCAAATTAAGATTCGAATGATCAATATTTATTAAGAAACCGGTAGCTTTTGCATAGCATTTAATTATCAGATTGGATCAGACCGGATCAGTGTACTTTTTTTGTGACTTTTGTTATTTTCTAATTCAATATTTCGTTTGAAACCAATCTAAATTCAACCGGTTTAATTTAATTAGTAACTGAGATTAAGTTTATAGCTTGCTACGTATCAGGAAGATCCTATTACAATACTACTAAAGGTTGCTCGAGCAAATTTCTGGTACAAATATTGTAGAAGGAATACCAATAAAACAAGCAGCTAGAAGAAATGAAATTTATTGCTATAGATTTAGTATAATTGAATAGTTTGTACCTGAGTAGGAAGTACGACTGAGTGGTCGGTAAATTTTATAACAATTCATCGGCTCCGTTTAACATCAAAACTTCTACAGTCTTTGTATGATATGAAAGTACAAACATAAGGGGAAAAAGAAAAAGGCCTTTCACTTCATTAATTATAACTTCAGATGATCGATAATTATCTCGAAATTTATTATTCCATTTACCATTTATCATATGTGTATCATATTCGGAGTCAATTTTAGTTGTTATGTGATAAAATGAAGAAAAGATGATCAATGTTGTGTTAACAACACAATTCAACTTCAAGAAAATTCCTATTCTCCTCCATTTTTGTTCTAATTGGATCACATAATAATTTGCTATAACGTGTAAATGGATCCAACATTGTTGCTGTTACTTCTGTCTGCATCAAAACAACTTTTAACGACATCAGTAACACTCAACCTCAAGAATTCCAGATTATCTTCTATTAGATTCAGACTAACTCCTACTACATATCATTTGCTAGATGCAAGAAATTTAATGATAAATAGAATGCGAATTTCATTGACACAACTGTAATTGTTGAATATGATATATTTAATTTCAAAAAAGATAAACTTTAAACTTTTTTAGATTCAAATTTGGTTTTAATAAATTCAATAAATTCAAAACTATGGTGATAATCAATTGAGATTTGTTATTGAAATTCATCTCGTAATACATTACACTCCTTCGCATTACATGCAAGAAAAAACCAGTCGTACTACTATTTCAAGAACTAGTTTCTCACTTAACAATTTACTAGGAACTGCGGTGATAATCAATTAAAATATGAGTAAAAGATCATTGAAGTTCACACATTTCAGCCACCAATGGCACACATTTCACCCACTAATGTGTCTCTCCCGATTTTTGCAGTCAATTTTATCTTTGAAAAACGTATATTTCAAGGACCACAGTTACCATCTTAGTGATTATATATTTATTCTTATGATCCTCAATCTTCTTTATCATAATTCCTTACTCTTTAACTGATAACTTAGAACAGTGAGGTAAAGAAGCAAGTACATGAAAGTGAAATCTGTTTACTTAACGAATTCTTGCTCATTTAAATGCTATTTCAAGTCCCAAAAGTTCCTTTTTTTAAGCATTCAAAAAGTGTAGACTTAAAAATTTGACAAACATTGCTATTTTAGTCGAAAATATCAAACTTAATATTACTCATCGATGTATCGTCATTTTCAGCATATAACGAACATTCTTATTTGAACATTTGATTAATATGTCAGAGTGATATAATAAATGCGATTAATCAATTTATTTACAAGGCTTTTAGCAGTTTATTGCTTTCTAGAAAATCCCAAAACAAAATCATAAATCAAGCAATTTTTTTTCGATTTAAAATAAATAAAAGTTCACGTAAATAAAAGCTTTTTTCCGCTTCGGAGAGTTATTTCGTAGGTTTCATCATGCAATTCCTGTTCATCCTTCACTCTTCTTGCTTATCATTTTTCGTAAGATGCAATTCTCTTGAAAATTAGACTTTAAAATTCCTAAATAAAGCAAGTATCGGATTGGATTTATAAGTTTTTTTTTTAAGAAACGGATGCATTTATGAGTGGGGAATGTTGATAGACAATTGATAGCAATATATATTCACAAAATTTGAAACATACACAGTTCACATTTACAACTTTCAGAATTTTATTATGATAACGTAGCAAAGCACGCAAACATACAGAAACATTAGATTAAGTAGGTACTGAAAGCAATTAACATCACAACTTTAACAGAATGCGAAGAAATGTCACAAATTTAAGAAAACAGCTATAACAGAGTATCAATAATTAAAAAATGACAAGCTGCCAGTGGCTGGGTGACAATCTCAAATGAAAAGATCAACAGGACCATAGTTCAGGACAATGTAACATTTTTTCAAGTCTTGAATATCATACGGAAGAAAACTGAAAGTTTTCATTTAACTTCACAAATAACAGAAACGAATCAGTAACTTCTTACAACCAAAAATCTACTCCCCTTGTCGCTCAATAATCCATAAAATCAACTAGAAGGGTCAAAATTCAAGCTGGTCGTAAACTTACATTCAAAATGTATTATAGAAACTGATGAAAGATAAGTTGTGAATGTAGCAAATTAAAAAATTTAGTTCATCCAACATAGAGTTAAAACATAATATATAAATATCGAAAAAAGCGCAAAAATCCACTACATATAATTCACCTCACTCCGCAAAAAAATTTACCCGATCCGCAATTGAATCATAAATTATTGCAACAATTATACTCATACTTTGAAATAATATAACATTAAAGAATAGGTTAGAAGGAATTTACTGATCATAAAATACCGGTATTTCAATAAAACATTTAAAAAGTGTATCCAGTGACCAGTTAAATAGGTACCCCTGAAAGGCTGTAGGGAAAGCCCCTTTCAGGGTTTATAAGACAACTGATAAATGAATATAAAAGAGTTGCCGAATGATCACCAATGTATGGGCAAAGTTTAATTAAAACTATGTTGTCACTATCAAACTAGAGATAAAACTCATCGAATTATAAGCAAAGCAAGAAAAAAATGATCACACAGTATTCTTAAAGAGATTCGACTCTCCAGACAATTGATAGAGCGGAAGAAACCACTACTTGCTATTTCCTATGAGTAACACTAAGCAAAAATTATTTGATTGTTCAACCCGAATGAAAACGATTGTGAATACCAGTTTGCAATCATGCATCCTAATTAGAAATGTTTTCGGGTAAAATTCCGAATCTCTTTGGTAAATCTGTTTAAACAAAAGAGTCTCAAATTTCGCATAAAAAAAAAGATTTCACCCAAATTTTCAACCAAAAATTTAACAATTCTACGTAATTTTATCTAGAAATACCTCCCATAGAAAGTACAAACATTCAAGGCAATGGTACAAAATAGACAAAATCCAGATAATCTCTCATTTTTAAGCTAGCGAAATAACAAAAATTTTACCACTGGAGGGATAAAACAGTTAAATACGATACTGTGCTGCAAGTGCTGTTGTTACAAATGGTTTGCAAAACATAATAGATACTGTTATACAGGATTTGTACCTTGAGGGAAGACTGCTGGAGGCATCGCGGCTGTTGTGTTAGTAATTGTGCTCGTTTTGTCACCTTCAATTATAACCGTTCTCAAGTTCAAAAGCAATCCATTTGGAGTACTGCGGTACAGCAAGATTGCCAAGTAACCACACATTGCTGCACAAAACAGACAAAGTAACTGAAAACTTCGAAAATCTATAATTCAAAACTAAAAAAGCAATATGATTGGAGAAAAACTGGCACCGAAATACCTTGAAGAACTTTCCATGTAAAAAGCTAGAAATTGCAATTACAATAAAAAACTTGCCGTGGCAAAAAGATAAACGAAGAAAAGGCTGGCAGCATAACCAATCGATGAAAACATACTAATCAAGCAAATCAGTGCCGAAATGCAGAAAAGGAAGAAAAAAAGCAGCGAATAGACGAAAAGCTGAAATAAGGAAAAAAAATTTCTTCTGAAGAGTAGTTTAAGGTGATTAGCAATAAATTCTTGAAAAAACTCTCACACACTCACTTCCTTATAAAATCACTTCATAATCCCATTTTTTAGTGGTAACCCTCCGATAAATGTTCTAACATTTTCACTAAGTATGTCGAACTGAAATCCGAGCGAAAATCATTGCGGATGCACAATATACAACAATTAAGCCAAAACTGATTTCGGAATTTTTCAAAATAAGCTATGGTGCTTGAAACTATTTCAGAAAATTTACGATAACGTATAATGTCTAGCTCTGTGAGAAAAATGAACTTACTAGAAGCGCAAATGGTATAAATGCGGACATCTGTCCGACATTCAATATTTGTCGTTGAAAACCAAGTAGATGGACAATCCACGTAAGTAAGCTGGCAAAAAACATTGTCCAAGCACAGAAAAACACAAACGATGTTCCACTGTAGTAAAACGGTGAGCAGTATAAAATGATCAGCAATATAAAGCAACCAAACTAAAAGAATATAAAGTTTGAAAAGCCTCACATTGAAAAATTATAGGTCAAATTACCTTACACAATTTCCATGTAAAAAGTATGAGTGAATTAAATCCAGTATGTGACACAAAAATGCTGATTTTCTCAGTCACGAAAATAACTCTAAATCTGTTAGAAAAGACAAAAATTATGAAAGGTTAATGTGGAACTTACCCACTGGGCAGTCATAACTATGCCAAATGGCCATTTCCTTGGGAACTCTCTGTCGATCTCGACCATTTCAAAAAAATCTGAAACAAATTATTAACGCGAATAGAAAGTTTTAAATACCAAACAAAATTGCAAGTTCGAAAAATACGCAATTTATTAAACAAAAAATGTGACCATATTTATAATGACTTCACCAGATAGGTAATATTCTTTTTTTGCGTTTCAAACACCACACAAATAAAGCAGTATTTTCACTTTGAAACTTGGATAAGTTATAAATTAATTCCTTTTGATACAAAGGCAGCCTATGTAATACTTCAAGCAAAACATGCTCTCTAACATATTTATTAAAAGCTCGAAAAGTGAAATACCAATCATTTGCTACAAGACTGTTAACATTTGCTTAATAAATATTTGTAGTTGATAACAGCAACCTCATCGCTATTTGCTATTTGTTGATGCATAAAAAGTAGTCATTAATCAGTTTCAAATAAGTACATAAACACAATGTATATGTTTACACAATGCACACATGAAAACAATATGTGAAAAGACAATAATAAATTTAGTAAGAAAGATAGAGAGAAAAATTCAAATAGTTAAATGGTTAAAAAGTAGTACAATCATCAAATGACTCATGATGTCAGATGCTTGGTTGTAACGTTATGCACCTATAACATGTAACATATGACAAGGAAAAAAAATAAATTAATCCATAAATATTATTAAACAATAAAACCAACGAATTCTGATCATAATAACAACAAACGCTTTTCATTCCGACCATTTCAGGTTAACAAAATTCTCTACCGCTCATTCAGGCTTCCTAATACACTAATGGTACCAAGGAGAGAAGCTCAACAAACATTTGAAAGAAGAAAGTGGTGTACTATCAGCAGTTAGAAATCGTTAAACGTACAGAGATACCGCGTAATACAGGAAGAGATAAAAGGAAGAACGAGACGAGTTCTCGTAAGTTCTCGTTGGAATGATTGCCTTCCGTCATTGAACGCATTGTGAAACTTATAATGTCTCCCTGGTCCTTATTTCTTTTTGTTGCATTAAGTTCTTGGGAAAAGTGAAAGATAGATGGATTATTAGCAGTCATGCTGTAGCGTTCACGAATAGTTCCTCCCGTAACTCTTTTTTTGTTACGTACGTGAAATGTTTATGAAATGAAAAATTAAAATAAACTTACTTATAGTCTGTCGATATAGCTTTCTATACGTTTTATGATATTTCTTGCAGATGATGGATGAATTATTATCAAACGATTAAATTGATAAGTCATCAAAAGTTAATTAACCGTTTTGTCTGTAATTACAAATTCAAGATGGATTTCCGTACTGAAGTTTGTACATTTGCAAGACCATCGGTTAGTATTGATGTGATTTGTTGCATTTTTTTTACTTTTCACTAAGGAAACTTGAATTTCACTGAGTGAATTTATTACAGGCAAAGCAAATTTTACAGAACAAGTTTAACTTTTACTGTATTAGAGTATTTTACATTAATTTGTTTGATAAAATGATTTGTATTGAACATACTTATAGAAATGTAGGACCAGTAATCATTTTCTCGAACTACAGGTCTCTCTGTAAGTTCGTTTGAGAAAGAATAATTTAATTCATCATTAAGCAAGATTTTTTCTAATATTAACTTTAATCAGTATTGTATGTAATTTGGTTTCTGAATAAATCCTAAAAGTAAATGTAAAATATTTTTTCCAAAATAACCATGGACTGGAAAAATTGTTTCTGCTTGACAGAACCGCATAAATTGATTAACAAAACATGATCTGATTTAACTGCTAACGTCATGACCTCTCCTTTGAGATTCGTGTGTAGTTATATGAAATATTATTTCATCATGAAGAGATTTGCTGTTTCATACAGCGATTAATATGATAATAGTAGCGATAAGGCAGTAATAATTCATATAAAATAAAGCATAAATGTTGCAAATCACCGATTCAGTGCTTTAGGCAATGTTCAAAACGTTACGACGGCTTCATGGTTACAATTTGGAAAATCGTGGTTTGAACGATCTCTCTGAAACATTTCAAAATTTTATTACACGTGCCAGGTTCTTCAGTATTGGGCGATTAAGGTAAGATGTCATTGGTGATTAGGTTTGATGTATGGTTGTATCTTACAAGTGGTAGACTGTAATAAATGGCTAGGATAAGTCGATAAGCATTAGTGGTATTTGTTGTTGAGCTTGTAAAATGTGATGCAAGGAATTATGATTGTGGGATATATTACATTATTTCATTACTGGCTGGATTCGAAGAGTCAAGCTTTGATTTTTAAATATTCATTAGGGATACAAACAACATGTTCTTTATTTAATATTAATTTATTGTAGTAGATTAGTTTTCGTGAATTTCTATGAGCTTTGTTTGCATGAAAATGTTTTTTTTTTTAATTTCTAAAACATTTAATTTCTTTTCTTTTAGACGTACATGGTCTCACTCGGCAGTCGAATTTTTGAAATACCGACGCTTATTACCAATGCTCACTTCCGATGAACAAGCAATTAACACCGGTGACTGTACGAATTTTTTATTAAGTCTATGGTTATAGTAGCTGGAACTATTTGAAGAATGTGCTTTTCTTCCAAAAATAGAAGTCTTGAGCAAAATTTCTTGTGCTCTTAGCTATTCTTGCCTATGTTTTATATCTTCACTTCTGTGGACTTACACATTTTACGATTGATATTTTGTGGATTGTTCCTACTGGAATTTGTGGAGCATTTTATAGATTCATTTCCTGAATTACTATGATTATATTTTTTTTATAAATTCAGGTGATTTAAATCCTAGTCTATCGGTATCAGGATCTTCGACAGGAACAAAAGAGCGTGGCAGTCCACATCAAAGATCCAGGAATGAAGATCGAAAAATTCTAGTCACAAATATTTCCCGGCGTGTCACGGCTAATCAGCTTAAATCGTTTTTCTCAAAATTTGGTCCTGTAAGTTTCTTCATTATGTATATATTTTGATTTATATACAAGTTTTTTAAAAGCGATCTGTTTGATTTTGTTCCGTTTTAAGCAGTGTTATGTCTACATTATGGCTGAACTGAATTATTTTATGAACTATTCTCATAGTATTTCGGTTGTCATTGAATCTAGGCATGTGTTCTGATGCAAACGATGTTGTTTTTCATCATTTGAATAAAGCTGTCAACTTGACAAAAATTTCAAATTATTTAATTTCTGTGGTTTTGCACTTGTTTTCAGTCTAAGCTTACCATGCTGCATGCCATAGCTGGTAGTACAGTGCTCACATCTTAATTGGAAATAATTCTTCGCTACAAATATTGCCTGGGATAGGTTATTTCGTCTGATGAATTAAGTATTTTTTTGCTTCATTTCGTAGTTTCCCGCAATATAAGCCTCTGGAAGAAATCTACTAATTTTTTTGCAGTTTAGCAAAAAGTTCTATTCTTTGCAGATTGCAATTTGTTATATAACATCAGAAGAACGCCAGTATTCACTTTATGCTACATTGCCAAAAAAATCTGGATCGAACTTGACCGCTTATATCACCTTCAAGTTAGTCGGGGAGAATGCTTCAATGATGTGAACTTAGATTTTTTAAAGCATCAAAAATTTTGCTTCCGTAAACAATTGTTAAAAGTATGAAAACCTTATTTCTCGTTAGAATTTTTGATCTGGTTTCATTTTCATTCAGAAGCATGGAGAGTGTAGAGCGAGCAAGGAATGCAGCTCCGGATGAACTGAGATTTTATGATCAGGTGATGTTAATATCGCAGGCAAGCTTTTTTAAACATCAAGAATTTTGTCTCAATTTTTAAATTAAAAAAGCTTTGAATATATCATATTATATTGTCAATATTTTTGAAATCATTAGCACTATGATTTTGCAGAGGATGCTGCAGTTAATATTGATAAATCTTTTTCCACGTTTCTTATTTCACATACCCGTTGTTACAATAGGATGTCGGGAACCTTTTTTTCAGATCTTCATTTTTTAGCAAGCATATCTTTTATTTTAATTATTTATAAATCCCCAATTATGTTGATTCCTTTAGTATTGTAAATAAATTTTCTCGTAGGTGTAGCTCGTGCTTTTATCAGGAATGTTTGTTTATGAAACCTTAGTGAAGCTAGCGTTGAAAATATTGGCAATGCTACTCCTGAAGTTAAACATTTTATTTTAATATTAGTACTGACGACGGAATAGACAGAGCCACACATTGGCAACAAATTCAGGAAAAATCGGCAGTGATGAAAATAATTGGCTTATATGCACACAATGCATAAAAATATGCGGAGATGACTCGGTAATAGAAAGTATAACATATTCCCTGCTAAAATTTCGCCTTTTTCAGTTATCAGTCAAAAAAAAGAATATCACAGGAAATTCGGTTGAAAAAACAGGGGTCTGTCCAGATTCAGGTATTTCTTAATTAATATTTGCTGCGAATAAATTGTACTTAAAATAAACTGTAATTTTTTTCAAAAAAATCGAAACTGTATGTAAATCATTTAATCAACGGTAAATTCTCATTTTCTCTATATGGGTTATAGCATCATAGCCCTTACTTGAGGGAAGAAGTAGAAAAGGAGGAGTAAGTGTTTAAAGAGGATGAAGGATATTTCGGTCCTTTTCGATGTCTTAAATTCAAGAAATGTGCTAATAGAATGACACCTGTAATAGTTGTATTTACCGTTAGTTAAAATTCTACGTCTATGATTTAATTATTTGTAAGTTTTCCAACCAATTGAATTTTGTGGTACAAATAAACGTTTCTTTCTTTAGATATTATTTCGAGTAATGCGACAACGATTGCATCTCGAAGCACAACATTATGTACATTAGCGGACGTTGCATCGTTGGTTCGTCTTTTATTGTTAAAAATAGAAGTTTTCTGTCGTATTTTTCAATTCATTTGTTATTTCATTCTTTCTCATTTTTGCTAAAAGAAACTCTCATTTTCATTTCATTCGCTAAAAGACAACTTCTGGTCATATGCTACATCATATCTACACCATCAATAAAAAAAGGGAAATAGTCGACTAACTTCTTTATTTAATCTATCCAGTGATTAAGATTTCATCACTACTTATCCGATTATCACTTATCTGTGCTCTAGATTTTACAAAGAAAGAAAAAAAGATTTCATTTTCTTTTGGAATTCTTAGATTTTTACCGTTAACTGGAATATTTTTAGTTTGCAAGTCGATTGTCACTGTCAGTATTGCCGGCAAGGGTACTTACATTGATCTTATCTTTCTTGCCACCGATGGATAGAATTCGATTAGAAAGAGTAAGCAAAAGCTTTCTGGAATCATCCATCGAGGTTCCTTTTGTCATTTTTTTTTCTTTCTATTATGGCAGTCTGTTTGTGTATTCTTTGCATGATACATTAGATGTGTTGAATATGGTTGTAGCTTCTCTGCTGGAATCCTTACTGAGAAGGTAGAACTCATTGAAATACATTCAATTGCATTATTAGTCTTTCAAGAGCACTTCGAAGAGTGATAACGCAGTTAGGTTCTAACAGTATTTTCAGAAATGACTCAAAGAAAAACCTATTGATTCGTTTTAAAACGCTCATCGAATTACAGAGCTGGAAATGGAACGATAAATTATCATTCTCAAATGATAGTAGTTTTGGATGCACTTTCTCATCGCTAAACCCTCTTCGAAATATTCATCTGAAAGTAACTTATCATGTGTTCTCTAATTTTTTTTACCCTTTTTAACTTGTTTTATTATACAGTTCTAAAATACACTGTTTTTGAAAATTTTTTGAAAAAATGTCTATATGGTCTACAGTGAGCAGCTTTTTAAGCAAAAAAAATGCATAATCTCTTTATTTATTTAATCTTCCATGAATCTTTTGAATTCATATTCAAATTAAGAGGAGATTGATGGTATTACAGGCACTTTTATCTCGTTGTGGCGTACATTTGAAGTGTTTGGATTTATCCCGAGTAGTACATTTGCTAGATGAACAAGCTTTTCACATAATTTCATCTTCATGTCCAAATTTAGAAAAGGTAAATTTCAAGAAAGACTTTTCTCACTTCTTTTACCTTCTAATTCTTGGATTTTTGATGGAAAGAGAGTCGGACTGAGAAGCCAAGTTCCAAATGTCGCAATTTTCCTTCTTTTGAAGTTTAGTTCTCTGTTCGACCTGGGATATCAAATTATGCATTTAGTTTAGGTGGATTTATCAGGGCTTGGTGGTAACTGGCAAACAGTGCGTACATTTGGTGAGCCACTGAGGAATTTACGGTCTGTTACGTATAGAGATATGGTAGATGTGAGTGATAAGACAATGTGGTACTTGTTCAAGCCATTAAGTATGAATATGCATGAAGTTGATCTTCGAGGTTGTCAACGATTCAAAGGTCGTTGCTTTCGGCTGTTTGGAAACTCTTTGAAAAAGGTGAGTTATTGTTCTTCAAGAATGCGAGCATATATTTGTGAATCAGAACATACTTCCTCTTTCACAAGTGACATCCGCTGTCCAGTTTGGAGCGAATTTTTTCTTTTTCACTTTTAACTGAATGAAGAAAAAATTGTAAGAAATTAAAAATGTACGTTATTAAAATAACGGAGGTTTATAAATAATCTTACTTTCTTAAGAACATGGAGAGAGAGCGCAACGACTAATTTGAACTTGATATTGTTTTAATATTTTTCCAGATTTTGCTTGATGGTTGCTATCGTCTGGACAAGCAGTCACTGGAAGAATTGTGTCTTAACTCGCCGAATGTCACTGAACTTCGATTAAGTTTCTGTCAGTTGGTTTCCGATGATATACTCAGGTAATTGAAACTAAATTTTTCTATTTTTATAGAAAGTGCATGCAATGTCCAATTCTTATTTTGGCAGCCAATTGTTTCATTAATGCACCGAACAATTTAAATCTTACATTGTTTCCGATAGCTCCCTTTTGAAGGCATTAAAACATGTTTTTCTTAGGTTACAGAATTTTCTATCGTATTCACAACTAATTTGGTCGAATTTTTTATCATTGTGTTAGGACAGATCTTTAACACTAAGAAATTGCCAAAATAATTGGTTGTGGGATCATCAGACTTTTTATCAATAGTTTTCAGCTATTGAAAATATTTTGAAAGAAGTGTGAAAATTGACAACTGAAGGATCACGTCAGAAGACATTGAAAACTTTCTCATTAGTAAATACTTTTTATTTTTATGACAGTACTGACATTATTGACCAAAGAGGCTAGTAATAAATCAAAAAATTGTGTTATACAAATTATTGAAGTCTGTATCAAATTTCAAAAAAACTCGACTTTCAGTTTGATATCGAGAAGCTTAACACATTTAAAATCGTTTGCTTTATGTGGCGATTGTTTCCCGGACCTAACTTCAAATGGTCTACTAGCTGTGTTACGTTTGCATTCTCTTTGTGAGCTGTCGTAAGTATTTCTTCTTTTTATGGAAATTTGCTGAAATTTCTTGCCTAGAACAAAATTGATTCTCTCTAATTTTAACATCAAAAATTTTGACTCACCGTTTTAAAATTGTCATTTTCTTTGATCATTTTCGCTAATTCACTGATTTGGACTTCAATAATCTTGAATTAAAAATCAGAATTTGATTTAAAAACTAGTTAAATTTTAAGCCACTCATCAAATTTTGCTTACAAAGAAATTTTAGACTAGATTACAATTCAGCGGTGTCGGATGAAGTGTTGGAACAAATAACTGATAACCTTCCACATCTGCACATTCTTAGTCTGGCATATGCTGGTTCAGATGCAACGATAACTGAAGAAGTTGTCATGAAGATTGGAAAATTGAAGAAACTTCAAACAGTACGTCTAAAATTTAAATATTATAAAAAATAAATAGCTGCTAACTTGATTGGACGTTTTTTTTTGTTTCAGCTTGATGTTAGCTCACTAGCAGCAATAACAGATATGTCTTTATCGGCAATTGTTTGCGGTTGTTCAATGCTGCAGACTATTCGCTCTCACTGTTGCACATATTTGGGTGATGAAGGTGTTTGTTCGTTAACAACGCTGAAAAATTTGGAACATGTTGATCTGAGTGGATGTCTTCTTGTTAGTTATCTGGAATTTTTGCTCGATTAAAAAATAATTTTTAATCTTGATTATATACATTTCTTTGATTGTGGTAATCCTAGTTATTCCGTTTTTTTTTTTTTCAATCACTTTTACTTTTTCTTTCTAAATCGCAGTAATTGTAATCTATTGTTCATCGTTACTTTCACTCCATGTTTACATATAAGACCAATAAGTAAATAATAAAATCATAATTATGATTGTAAGAGTGATGGTGGATAAATTTTCAGGTAACTTCGACTGCCATCCAGGCATTGCTTGATGCTTTTCCACCATCTGAAAATTCTCAAACATTAAAGGTTACCACTTTATTTCCACCCTTAAAATTTATTTTGCTAGATAACATTTTGACTAGAAAGATTGCTTTATTTAATGTTTGTCCGAGATTCTTACTGCATGCGGTTTTACGTGATGTTTTTTATCCTTTAGTTTTTTGCTTTCTTTTATTTTTCATTAATCGTTAAAAGAATTTTTTCTGTAAGGGCAAAAAATTTTCAGTTGATTACAGTGGTTATTGGAGGAACGATATGTAATGTTCAGTTCTTACGCCAACGTAATAGCCGTGTGGTATTGGATACAAGTGATTATAGTGTCGCGTGTAGTAGCACAACAGAACTTTTTTCAATTACTCATGGATTTCTTGGTGTGTCATTGTTCAATATGAATAAAAAAGATGTTGCATAATTCTATATTTAAGAAATAAGTGCAGAGAAGAGCAGTTGTTTGAGAAAAAAAGTGATTATATATAGGAAAAACATTACATGTTATACAAAATAAATAGCAGCGTATGTAAATTTGTCAATTACGAGTTATTACCAACCGATGGAAGATCCAAAATAAAAATTCAAAAATAAATGGTTTTGATTGTGGTTTTTTTGTGGTTTTTTTGTTTTGTTAGATAGCGTCTGGCGTGCTGCTACGCCCATTGCCACCGCTGTTTGCAGTCATTAGACGTTTCCGCTTAATTTTCGCTTCGCGTAATTTTTCGAAATTTAATCTCGATTATATCTTAGGTGGGAAGAATAACTCGGACGAAAGTTCATCGGACGACGAATTTGATGCATTGGCAACTCACCGTAAGATTACTCTTGTCTTATATAGCAATTAATTAATTTCTGTTAATCATTTCTTTCTCCTTTTTCCATTTGGTTCATCGTGATGGAGTTTGATGTTAACCGGAACTTGGACGGAAAGTTTAACTAATTGTCAAAAGAAGAATAGCTTTTCTCATTTTTATCTTCTATGTGACTGACATCCGAAATGTCACGTTCTTCAATGTTAATCACAATTGTACATCTAGTGCTTTTTTACAGCAAATAATTTAACTCTTAATTCTCGCACTTTTTATTTTATTTTTATGGTTTTTGCTTTATTTTTATATTTTATTACTTCGTTCTATTTATTCGATTAAGAAGAAATTAAGAAAATGAAGTAGCTTGCAGGTTCACTCATAATAGATGCGTTACGCGATGTGGAAGATGATTCACTAATGGAAACACAAGAATCGATTAATGAATGGGCCGAACGTGAAGCTCTCGATTTAGGCCTTATAACTAAATGAATCGTTTTGGGGTTTGGAGTTGTTAAGTTTGTTTTACGAGAACTTGTCTTCTTTTCAGAGTGTATGTTTTATTTGTATTTTGTTTATTTGTATTTTGTATGTTTTTTTTTTATTTGTTTATTTGTAGTTATATTGTGTTCGTCTTCCCATCATTAACCGTTGTATTATCTCTTTTTATATTATTTTCATTCTTTGAAGTGGTTTCTATAATAAAAGAAAGTTTGTTTTCTCTTGATTTTTTTCCTTTTCTCCTGTATATTTTTTGTTAGTTGAGTTTTAATAATTGAGTTCATTTTATTCATTATTCGTGGTAATTTTGTATCTCGCTTGCTCTTCTAGCAAGAATTTTGTTTTTCTTTTTTTTATTACTCCATTTACTATTTTGAAGGGATAGAAATGTCCGGTTATTAGTCCGAAAACATCATGTTGCTAATTTATTTTTGATATACTATGTCTATGATTGGCTAGCATTTTTCCTCAAACGATTTCTGTCGTGTTTTTTATTTTACTTCAATTTTTAACAGTGGCCTTTTTTAAAGCTCTTTCTGATTTTTAATCTTATCTTTACTTGGATTTTGCTAGATTTTGTGTAATTTGGAAGAAAGAAATTGGAATATTAGGTTGTTTTAAGCTGTTTCACTTTCCTTCTTTCTTTAATTCAGACGAGCCATTTCCTTAAAGACTGTTCAGTGTCCGTTCATATGCTTTTTCCGGGAATTATCATACATCCAAATAACGCTTGTGTTGTTCCCAAAAAGGAAATGCTTTAGTTTTTGCGCACTATGGGTGCTAACGAGTGATATATTACATATTTGAATAATTATTTGCTTTATATGCACTGCTTGAAATGGTGTTCTTATTTATCATTTTTCGAATTCATTTTAAAGATAGCGATCTTCTAGTCCAGTAATAATTCTAAAATTACATTAGATGATTTTGTAGAATAAAAATGAGGATAAAGGGACATAAACGGATTAGTATCTTGATATCGGTAGCGTAATTTCCATCAAATGTTATACGATCATATAAATATTAATTATTATAACTCTTATATTTGTAACATTATTATTCTATCAATAAGTAATACATGAAAAGTTGTATAAACTTTTCGAATTGAACTATTTGTCATATAAATATTATTCATAATTGATTAAAATTGTCATTTTTCGTTTTTCTATTTTCAATATAAGGTTGTGTGTTGGATAAACAAAATGTGTTGCATTTGTTGGTTTTTGTTCCGTCAAAAGGAACCAAAAGTATGCCGAAGATGTGGTGAAAAAGTATGTTTACTTTTTCGATGTTTCTTTATTTAAAAAACTTTACGATATGAAATTTAATCTGACTGTAAATAGTAAAAATGAGAATTTGGAAATTTTGTTAGAGAAGAAGAAAGAAAAGAGTGAATGAATACATTAGTACTTTCTTTTTTTATTTTTTCTGTTTGTTCAGTCTTTGCTATCTTAAAATAATAATAGTGTACTGTTTAACTAAATGATATTACAACACGGCTACCTATGATATCCAATCTAAAATGACCACCTAAAATATTTAGGTTGTTGAAATGCGATTCACAAAACTTGGCTTCTTACTCTGTATCGGTGGTTCACTCTATTGTTGCATTGGATTTTGTTGTCTAATGTTAACCTCTTATCTTTCAATGCTTTTTTTCCTTTGCTAAAAATACATTTTTATTATTAAATTGATTAATCTTCAAAGTTCTGCTAAGAATTTCATTAATTTTAAAGATCAATGCTAAATTTGAATGAACAATTAGAGCAAGATTTAAATGAAGAAGATTAGCTAGAACAATGAAAGCCTATTTTTGAAAAAGATTCTTAAAACGAGATAGATTGAACAGCTGTATTAATTGCAAGTTAGTTTCATTTAGTTTGTTGAGAGAGAGGCATTGTCCTCTCTGCTATAAAAAAGATTTCGAGAAAATTGCTCGAGTTCGACGACGAATTCAGTGCTTGGTGGATGATAAATCTGAACTGTATGTTAGTTTCGTCGGACTTTCTAAAAAATTAATTTAAATTCGTGAATCATCATTGCCAATTTAAGTTTCGACATGATTCGATCAGAGGTGAAATTGATGCTGTATTTCCTTCAGCACTGCTTGATATCACTTTAATTTATAAAATTTATTAAAAAATCTTTTTTTATTTCGTGCTTTATCATTCCTACAAAGATAAAAACAATTTGAGATCCGCGACATCATGGATAATTTAACTCTGCCATTCTATTGGTTGTTTAAAAGTTCTATGTTATTTTTCAGCATAACTGAAGCAGTGGAACGTCCTGATTCATAGTGTTGTTCATTGAAATTCTAAACGAATGTGCGAATTTTTTACTTCTAATTGAAATTCTAATTTTACATTCTTTTGAAAATTCATATCATATGCATCTGTGTGCATGCCATAAATTATGATTTCCTTAAACTGTAATTAATTAATTAATAAAAATTAGCTCAAATATCAACGATATACTTCTTATGCTATTTTATAAAGAATATTTACAAACCGCAGATTTAAATTTAATTGACCATAATGCGTTCATTTATTAACTAATTCTTTTTTATAACGACGAATGATGCTGAAAATTTTGATAAATGGCTTAGAGATGTAGAAAGCAAAATTATTGTAATTAGAGTTCTAATAAGTTAAATCAATTGACAAAATATCTCATTCATTTAATTCAATCTTAGCCGATTCTCATAGGAATTCCTATGTGAAAACACATCACGATTTAAGACTGAATCAAATAAAAAATTCGTAGTTGCTAAAATTATTCGTTGGAATTAAATGAACTCCATTCATTATCCTGAATTTAAAAGCTCAAATGTTTTCAATTTTTGAGACTATGCAAAAATTTGTTATAAATTCTCGTAATTTAGACAGTATACAGTTATACTTATAGATTTCAAACAGAAAGTGAGACTTTTCGGAATTTTAGAATTTGTATTAGACTAGAGTTGGTTGGGTAAGACAATAACTTCTAATTTTTGCAAATCTGAAATTGAAATAAATTTCTAAAAACTTATTTTTCAGAATCTTGAAGAATGATAACTCTTCTCACTAAACAAAAAATAGTATTTTGTTATCCTAGTGATACAAATAAAAATATATCGATAAAGAATGAAAGAGTCTAATCATTAAAGAAAAACTGATAAATCTAAGTCAAACAAAATTCAAACTCCCGCTGTATTAGATTTCACGGACCAAGTCGTTTTTGCCAGATGTGGTCTGTAAATTTTTGAAGTGAGAACGTTGATGGGAGATTTTTTTGCTTTTGAGGAAGTTGGTGGGGTTTTATGGAACTAATTAATTTCTCTCATTTGATCATTTAATATTGTCACAGGTCAGTGAATATCCTGCATGTATATATGGAAAGCCAATATATATATGAGGATGCAATTGCTTTGTTAACATTCTGATTAAAGTTTTTGAAAATT
Organism: Cercopithifilaria johnstoni; assembly: GCA_916381525.1. Taxonomy (NCBI): domain Eukaryota; kingdom Metazoa; phylum Nematoda; class Chromadorea; order Rhabditida; family Onchocercidae; genus Cercopithifilaria; species Cercopithifilaria johnstoni. The sequence continues at coordinate 4,733 of CAKAEH010001856.1, read as the reverse complement.
AATTGCTGAGTGGGGTAAAAGTGCATTGGGAAATTTATATTTGGGCATTTATAATTTCTCTCCTATTTGTTCTGCACTTCTATTCTACTTTTAATCTGGGAATATTTTAAAATTTGCTTTTCACTTTGATTTTAAAATATAACTGCACTTTGTTTTCAGACATTTATGACAGCCAGATTAATATATTGCAAGACCATATGCATAAAACGGATCACAGCGCCATTTAGGGTGAGCTTTATTCTTCATTCATAAATTTGTTTTTGTTTCGTTATCTTAGTGAAATATTTGGCAGAGGTAAACGTCTATAAATGTGCTCATCATTTATCATATATGCATTTATATAAAACGCCTTCACATTTCACGGTGAGTTCATATACCTCACGCTATGTTTAACCGCTCATTTTGCATTCACACATTAACCTGTAAGCATATTAGCAAATCTTCTATAAGCAGATTATCAGTAAGTTTTTCCGAAGTGTCTATTTTTCTAGATACCAGTTCAAATAAATCCTTCAATAAAAGGAAAGGCGGCAGAAAAGTTAAGATTGTCTTTTTTTTCCTCAGAAAGACAAAATAAATGGATTTTATTGTTGCCGTGATAGCACAGCTACTGTCAAATAGAATACAATAGACAGAGCTAAAAAAGGAAAATAAGCTTACTTCTTTTTTCTTTTCAATTTCAACTTGATTGTGGTTGGAAAAATGGAAAAGTACCGTGAAACATGACTATCATTTGGTTGCTCTAGGCAACGAACCATTAAAGACTCATCAAGGTATTGCTTTTTGTTACCCCATTAAGTAGCAGCGATCGCTAACCGACGCTTTTTCTTGAATTCATAGAGGTTATATCGCATATGTATGTATGCATGTGTGTTTATATATATTTGCTTGTGTATGTTTCTATGTGTTATGTGAAATCACTGCTTTTCTTCGTTACCGTTTCTATGATCATATATTATATAACTTACCGGTAAATAATATGTTTGTTGCCGTCGGTTGCAGCAATAACATTTATACATTTTATCTGAAAAAGAGAAAGAAATGAAGAAATTTTAAAACTAAAATAGAAAATTCAAGAAATAAGCAAAAGAAACGAAGTGATAAGCGAGTTTTTGGAGTAATGTTAAAAGAAAAATTCTGATATAGTAATATTTTTCCTGTATTATTCCTGCATACAAAGATCATTTGGTTATGCTGATCGATTAGATTTTAATGTTCGAAAGTGTTCGCTATTTGATGTTAAGTTTTGTTGGAAGATACTAAATTGATTTAAATTTGATTACTTTAATTATCTCTCATGATTATATATTAGAAATAGGAAATGCAGGGTTTCTTTTTAACCTTAAAAAGTTGCAGGTGATGGAGGATGAGTTGCAACAAATCTTAGAAATTCGCAGGGTCGGATTTATCGAGTCTGAAGGCCCCTTTGTGAGTCGCTTAACTTAAAAATAAATAAGTGGTATGATAAAAAGATGATTTATAATTTCTTTTCGTACCAATTGCTACAAATGATAACCAAGAGAGAGAAGAAGGTTAAAATTAATCAGTTATCAAAAAAGTACTTTAGATTTTTTTTGCGCAATATCTTGAATGCATTGGCTAGAATTTTAGCATAGAGTACCACTTACTTAACATGAAATGAAATTTACATAGAACGTAGTGGAATTTGCATGGCATATCATGATTTACTGTAATGAAAAGTTCAGTTGTCTACTGACCGAAATAATCTTCAGTTTAGTTAGTTCTAAAGTGCTTAAAACTTTTCAATTACTCTAAATCATGCTGTATCATGCTCCGTAATGAGTTAGTTTCATTCCATGCAGTAAAAATGGTATTTTATGTACATGTTAAATTATATACAACTAAAAATGCATATCCAAAAATTAAAAAAGCAGACAACTTTTTACCAAATTATTAGTATTTACTAATAATTAATGACAGACAGACAAACAAGCAGACAATTTCTTCAGCATTGTAGAACTGACCAAGCTGAAGTTTATTTCAAATAGTCAGTCGGCAACTAAATTTTTCAATTGCAGTAAATCATACACTGCCATGCAAATCCGTGTTTTTTTTGCCCAAAGGATGGAGAAATGAAAAAAGATGGATCATGATTATATTTTCATATTTGATTTATATTCTTTTCAAACTCTACTCTTGTTGGTGAATAAGATTAAGTGGAAGATATCACAGGTCGTATCATAACAAGCACTTATGATAAGCTTTTATAATGACTGTGGAAGTATCACAAATAAGCATGTCAAGGATATGAAATCATTGAGGATTTCTATAGTTTTTAATCAAGTGCAAGTTTTCACTGATTTTGGATCATCTCTGCATTGCAAGCTGATGTTTGATTCTTCTTACATGTCCTGGTCTTACTGCGATGAGAATGATGGTTAACTGATGAAGTCGGTGAACAAAATATATTTTTAAGGCTTTGCTTATATCCGTTCCATTTTCTCTTCATTTTTCTTCATTCTCACACTTGTATTGACAGGAATCCCAGGGATATTATTGCTTTTAAATATACTTCTTCAGATTGTTATGTCATCCGAACACCGAGCGACTCAATATGCCCGGTAAAAGTGTGTCGGCATCGATGACTGCTGTGCCTTCGCCACCAGCCAGCACCGGACTAGCGATATCACCGCAATCTGTAATTTATTTTTTACATTTAATTTCAACCTTTATCTAAATTCCATTTAGTTTTTTGAAAATTTCTTAAATTAGAGAATTTAGAACGCATGAAATGCTTAGAGCTAGTTTGATTCAGTTATCAAATTAAATTTTTATGACTGAGAGAAATTTAGTTACGAAATCAAATTACGATTAAAACTTTATAGCAGTATGAGACGTAGTTTTGGATACCTTGCTTTTTTCTTTACCATATAGATTACAGTTAAATCAAACCTTTTTACAGTTAAACAAAAAAGTTCGGTTGTTTTTTAGGTTCAAGTTGGTAGTTTTACTTTAATAATTGAGTTTCTAATTAAAGGAAAAGAATTGCAATCGAATAATTAACTGAATTATAATCAAAAAAAGTACCGAAAGTTTATAATGGAACTGAAGTTAAGCAACAGAAATTCCACTTTAACATTCGTGTTGTGTTCAATCTATTTACTTATCATATGGTCAATTTTTTCAGATAATTAGTGATATGAGATATACACGAACTCCTTGTAAAACTAACAAATAATTAAATTTTTGTATAAAATAATTCGTGCAGGATACTCATCAAAAAATTTTATTGAAAAATTTAAATTGCTAGAATTAAAGTTTGGTGCACAATGTTTGTCTAAATTTCACTCTTTGGTACATTGTCTTTTGCTGATAAGAAATAAAGAGAATTAGCTATAGCTATTCCAGATCTTTTTTGTTCTCGCTAAACGCCCGTTTTATATCATAGAGCATCTTTCCCAAGAGAAAAGGGGAAGAAAGTGGTAACAGCGAGTGTCCGAGTTTTTTCGTAAAGTAATGGAATAAACTTCTCTAATTTTCAGTATTTTTCAAGCCATTATCACTTTAAAGATGATGCAAACAGGAGTAAAAAAGAAGAGGGCTTACTGAATTAACATAATCAGAATCATTACGAATAATTTATAAGAATTTAATTCGTAAAACATTGAAACTATCAAGGCAAGCTTGATATTAATTTAGAAAAAGGCACAAGTGATATTTTTGCAACGACCGCCAAAGTTGGTTATTAGCCGTAATGGTGGTGAAACGGTGCAACATTTCATTCTCACTCAGCAGCCAATGGTTAATGGTAAATCTTTTTCTATTTTATTTCTGCATATTTTTGTTCTCTATAGGATCGTCTTTACGGAAGACGGAACAAATAGGTATTGTGCAAACTGAAGGCGAATATTTGTTAAATTGGTATAGGCAGGAATATCTTTTCTTAATGCAGAATTTTGACTATCTCTCGAATTTTCAGTTTTTCTGATTTTAATAATTCGTGCTCTGATTTTAATAATACATGATTAAATTGATACATTAGCTATGAAGGGCCACTTTTAGACACCGTAAGTTGAACATTATTCGCATACTAGTGAAAAGCTAATTAAGCCTAAATTACCTCTATCTTTAACAATATGTTTCAAAAGTCTTGGAAGCAATGGGAAGTTATACCGATATAAAATATTTATAGAAACTAAGCCTTTCTTCTTCCTTAATTTCGAGATCTCAATATTTATATTCACTGCACAGATAAGAGAAAAAGATACAGTCTGTGCATTATATTTGTATTTGTTATCAATAATTATGGATTGAAAATGAAAAAAGAAGAAATCAAAATTCAAGATATTGTATAAAGGATTGATCATTATTGCTGGAAAAGAAATGGTGACATCCAAGCGGGAGTATCAAGCTCGGTTGAGATGAAGGGAGAATCCATGAGAGAAGAATTGAAAGGAGCAGGTGCATGTTACAAATTTATACGTATGATATAAATTATAATTGGAAGTTAATCGTCAAAATAAGTCGCATGAAAAGCCTGTCCTATCTTGTCCTATATTTTGTGTCATCCATAGATCCCATTTCCAATAACAGCATAAATTCAGCTGTATGATATATATATATAAAAGTAATATCTAGTAATAGCTACTTCTCAAATCCCTTTTTGGACATCAACTTTCAAGCATTGACAACCGTGGAAGTTGGGGCTATCTTCAATTATAATGAAATCACTGTATAAAATTCGTTTTTGCATTTCAGCAAGCAGATCATTG
>CAKAEH010001855.1:0-25843 GCA_916381525.1 Cercopithifilaria johnstoni | reverse complement strand
TATATATATTTTATTTAAATAGTTTAAAAAACTTTTTCCGAATGAAGGATTAAATGCATTAATTAAAATCTATTAATTAACTTCAGCATTAATTAAAATTTATTAATTAATTTTATTGAATTAGACAAATTTTAGGAAAATACGAATTTGTGCTTTGGGTATTGATGGTGCAGGAAAATCAACTGCTATATGTGCATTAGCTTCAGGTAATTTATCTTTCTTTTTCTTTTCTATATTTATGAATTTTAGATATAAATGACAATTAATTATTATGATATATTAAAGTTCAATAACACTAAAAGATATTGAATATCGAAATTGATTTTATTTCATTACTTATATATCAAATATGATAATGATAATACTAAGTGATGCAAAATTATCGCATACAGGTGAAATGAATGATGTTTCACCTACAAATGGTTTCTCTCTACAAAAATTTAAATTTGGAAAAGCTGAAATTACTGTATATGATTTGGGTGGTGGTGAACGGATACGCTCAATATGGAAAAATTATTACCCTGAGGTATAGTTGACGCTATATTTATTATCTAAGGTACTGTTACGTGTTATTATCCTGTAGTATAGTTGATTGACATTATATTTATTATCTGATGTACAGTTGCCTGTGGTATAGTTAACGTTATATTTATTATCTGAGGTATAGTTGTCATATTATCCTGTGGTATAGTTGACGTTATTTTTATTATCTGAGGTGTAGTTGTCATATTATTACCCTGAAGTATAGTTGACATAATACTTATTATCTGTGGTATAGCTGATGTATTATTATCCTGAGATATAGTTGACATACTATTATCCTGAGATATAGTTATCTTTATATTTTAATTTTTCTTCAAAAAGATTAATTAAAACATAATGTCGAACTTTTCTTGTCAGCCATTTTTTGGTTCAAAAAAGAATTAGGAATTGTTAGATTGTTTGAAACAATTGTAAGAGTTGCATATAAGAAATTAAATTAAATTAAATTAAATTGTAATTTCATTTATGTTTATTGATATAAGGTTTAAATTTAGGTATTTGGTGTAATTTATGTTATTGATGGAAGTGAACGAGAACGTATCGACGAGAGTGGCCAATTGTTGAAGACTGTAATTAGTGATAAGGATTTGAATAATAAGCCAATTTTGGTGATTTTAAATAAGAAAGATCGAGAAAGATGTATCGATGAAATTCAGCTTACCGACCGATTCGATCTTCATAATTTAGCAAATCGATATCAGACACATATTCGAGTGGTAGATTGATTTTATTTACAATACTACAAATTGTGATTCATTTTAATTTTAAAATATTTTATGATAAAAATATTAGTTACTGTAAAGTATTTTAATAGATCTAACAAAAAGGCAATGCTAATTTGTTGTCGAAGAGGAAGTTAATAAGCAAAAATTAAGATAATCATTACTAAGATATTAATTAATGTTATTATTTATTATTTATTATTAATATTATTATTTTAGTTTGTTATTATTAGACAAAAGAAAATGAAATTATCTTAAAAATTCGAGATATTTTCAGGAAGAACATTATTATTACTATTATTCATTACTATCATTATTAATTATTTGTAAAAATATAATGAATAATAATAATTTATAATAATAATAATAATTTATTAAATAATTTATTGTTTGCCGAAATATTATTATTACAAATGAGAATTAAAATATTATTGAATTATCAGTTAGTATAAGCAATATTATTGAATTATCAGTTAGTATAAAAGCCTTATAAGCTTAACAAAAATGATAATACTATTTGTCATTATGACAAACAAACTTCACAAATAAGAATTAAGATATTACAACAATAAGCTATCAATCACAATCATCATATCGTTTAATTGATTAAGGAAATTTGTCAAGCAAATATGGGCAGTGGAAAAATGATCGATGAAGCGCTTAAAGATGGCTTCGAATGGTTATTAGAAGAAATTTACCGCAATTACGATGAATTACGAAAACGAACAGATGAAGCATTGGAAAAGTTTAAACGTCGACAAAATGAGGAACGAATAAGGCGAAAACATCATCTTGCTGCTACAATTAGCAGGTATATTTACTATACAATTATCAAGATATATTTACTACACAACTAGCAGATATACTTACTATACAATTAGCAGGTATATTTACTATACAATTAGCAGATATATTTACTATACAACTAGCAGATATATTTACTATACAATTAGCAGATATATTTACTATACAATTAGCAGGTATATTTACTATACAATTAGCAGATATATTTACTATACAATTAGCAGGTATATTTACTATACAATTATCAAGATATATTTACTATACAACTAGCAGATATATTTACTATACAATTAGCAGATATATTTACTATAAGAATTAGCAAATATATTTTTCACTTATCAAAATTATCTAAGAGATTTTATTCGAAATAAGTCTTAAGGGATTAATCCAAGGAAATATTATTTATCAATTTTGCTTTATTGAGGAATTTTATCCAAAAAAAAAGTTTCGGAAGAATTATCCGAAAGAAATAAATGCTTGATAAAATTTGAACTCTTTTTTTTCCAAATTTTAAAATAAGATGAAAGAATGAAATTTTTTTGCTGAGTTTTGCCAAACAGAAAGTTTGATTGTCAATATTACAACATATTTTCAGTTCAACTACTTCCGAGGAGCAAATGAGTGATGTAGGTACAACGATGCCAACAACGATATCAGCAGTAAAGTATGATAAGAAAGAACGAACAGATCGAAATGAAATTATCAATCATTCGACGTCTCAAAAATCCAATACCAATCAAATAAACAATTTGAAAGTTGAAAATGAAGGAAATGAACGGAAAAGGGTAATTTTTTAAAACAAAAACATTTACGATATGAAAATTAATTAAAAAATTTTTGTTTAATTGGAAATTTTTCTAATCTATTTCATGAAAAATTTAAAAATTAAAAAAATTCAGAATTAGAAATTAAATATTTGAATATATATTGATTTGCAAATTGTAGAGCTTTTCAAGTATAAATTAATTTCTAGCATCTACGAAATACAGTTGGTCCAACGAATGATTTATCACCTTCATCTGTTGACTCAGCAAAGATGAAATATCCGCATATATTTGAGGTGAAGACATCACTGCCATCACTGAAAGTTACGCAAAAAACAACGAGCACACAAACGAATAGACTATTCGATATGAATGGTAGCACTCTCACATCGATAATAAAATAATTAGCATATTTAAGTTTCATTTTTTTTTTGAATGATTAAATTACTCCAAATTTGCTTTTTCGGAATTTATTCGACGAGAATGGAATGTAATTTCGACAATCTTTTGTTTCAGATATTATCTAACAGATTTCAAGCTTTCAACATGAATCAACGTTCTATCAGCTTTCAGGAGACTTACAATCGACATCAAAACCTGGCCGTATTACTCAACTTGTGCCACTAACAGTTGTACCAAAGGAACGACCAAAACGTCCCATTCGATCACTTCATAGGAGGAGGACTGACTCAATCTAAATTCTTTGCATCTAAAAAACTCCGTGCCTTAATGTTCAAAATGAGCGATATTTTGCATGACAAAATATTTCAGTCAGAGATATTTATCATACCAAAATAGGCATAACTGTTGGATGCCAAACTCCCGAAATTTGCAGTATTAAAGCGAAGGAAAATTCCGACAGTTATAAATTGGAACTGAATTTAAAAGCGTCTTCACGCTTCTTTTGTCAAAGTTAACTGGTTCCGGTAAAACAAAAAAGGACAAATATCCGTTAAAAGTAGTGAACTTTTTAAAGGAGTCAATAACAACCAGCATTTCTGTCAACCAAATTTAGTAATATCATTCACATGTAGAAACTAATAAAACATACTCCTTTCCCCGTCTTCCAAATTCCGCCCGGTTCTCTATCCTTAAATTCGCAGTGTTCTTGAAAAACAAATTCTAGTCATATTTTACGTCCAAATCTCTCCAAACATTACTACCTCGTATACTAGCTTATTCTCTTGAAATGTAATTTCTGATTCTCTGATATTTGTGCCTTGCTTTATGAAATTTTACCAATGAAGCGAAAAGTAGAAGAATAAACAAATCTGTTGATTCAAAACAGCAACAACATAAGCATACAAATAAACTTTATGAGGAGTTATTTAATCGAAAAGACCAAAACCCATATCATCATCTGATTCCTCTTTTGGTTCTTCCTTCTTATCCTCTTTTTGCTCTCCAGCCGCTGCTGCAGGTGCCGCTGTTGGAGCTGCTGCAGGTGCTGTTACTGCTGCTGCTGCTGCACCACCGCCACTACCCACATTTGAAGAGATGCTCGTTATCAGTGACTGAAAAGGTTATAGTGCGCATGGTGACAAAGAAAACTAGGGACTTGCGAGAGCATAAACTGGGAATCCCGGGATTTAATAAAAACTGATATAATCTCACATTGCCCTCTTTCTCGCTCTTCTTTCATAAAAAGAAAGCGAAAACTTTTACAAAAATATGGCTTCTACACCTTTCCTGAAAATCAAAACGGTAGTAAGGGACAAAACAATTGAACTGTTATCGATACCTTCACATCAACGCCTTCCAGGGCCTTAGCAAACAATCCTGGCCAGAATGGTTCCACATCAACATGTGCAGCCTTCAAGATAGTTGAAATCTTATCACCAGTGATTGCAACTTCATCATCTTGCAAGATAAGTGCCGCATAAACGCATGCCAATTCCTGGTTTGCCATTTTTTTTCTTTACCAAGTGCAAGTCGCTGTTAAGCCTTAGCTCTATTTGAGAACAATGCACTTTGTCTGAAGTAACATTTATGAAAACATTAAATCTATTCAAATCGGCAGTGTATTGTATCTCATTGAAATTCCCAGAATCAAAAAATATCACAGTTACTCAACCCACCACAGGCAAAATCCATCCTTACAAGAACTATTTCGCAGATCCATCCTTACGAGAACCAATTTGAATATATAATGCAAAGTCCATCCCTACGAGAACCATTTCACAGGTCCTTACGAGAATCAAGTTAAGCATACAGCAAAATCCATCCTTACGAGAACCAATTCAAATATATAATGCAAAGTCCATCCCTACAAGAACCATTTCACAGGCCCATCCTTACGAGAATCAACTTAAGCATACAGCAAAATCCATCCTTGCGAGAGCCGATTTAAACATATAATTAAAAGCGATCAATAAAACTTTATGTCGAATGAACGACCAATTCACATCACCACTTCCAAATAATAACATTTAATATTATGTAAGCAATAACAAATACAGGGACATGAAAGTTCTCAAGCAACCAATACACAGGCACCACCGACGGCTTTGATTTTCTTTTCTGCGGAGTGTGAAAAATATTTCGCTTTGACTATGACAGGTTGTTTCGGTAGAAGACCTTTGCCAAGAACTTTGAAATAACCAGCTCGAACAACATCGATTACTGGTGCCTTATCTTTCTTTTCCGCATAAACTTCTCGCAACTTCTCCGATACCAATGACCACAGCTTATCAACGTTTACTGTCGGGCAGTACAGCCGGTTACGTCTCAGGTGATAATTTCGCATACCAACCTAAAAGAACTGTTTAATATATCTCAAATGTTATTCAAAGATGCAAAAAATATCACCTAAAATAGATGATTTATATTATTCATGAGTCCTATATTATTCATCCAGTTATTCATGAGTCTCCTGAGTAATCGTTTAAACTCTCATATACAATTTATTCGACAATTAATTGCATCCTAACTACTAAAAATTCCTAATAAAGTAGAACAAAGTTTGCTTATTTCTTAAATAAGATGGAAAATCACTGTTACTTAAAAATCAGGAAAATTAATATCCTTATACCTGCCGTCCTGTATGTGTGGGTTGTCTGTTACGTATAGAAGAAGTATGCATGCCATTATGAAAGAAAACTCCTAACCTATTGCACTATCCTCAATGAATTTTACAAAATACGGAAGGGAGAGAAAGGAAGTGTAAATGGAAGAGAAATAAACTATCTAATCTTCCTTTAACGCAGAACTTGGGGTATCGAAGTGCGGATCGGTAACGCAACATTTTAAGAGCACAACAAGAAATGGTAAAATACTTCATAAAAGCAAGCAATTATGATACCTTTCCAAAATAACCCGGATGATACTTGTCAAAGTTGATACGATGATGGTGTTGTCCACCGGCATTACCTCTACCACCTGGATGCTTGCGATGTTTTCCTATACGTCCGTGTCCATGCGATACATGACCTCTTAGTTTCCTAGTCTTCTTCTTTGATGTAGCCATCCAAATCCTATAAAAATAAAACAGATCATCTAAGAATCGACCCGGATTTTTTACGGAATTACTTAAAGCTTCACCGCCAAGCCTTATAGCTAGCTTTATTAATTATACGGCGGATAATCTCTAGATCGATTAGTTCCACATGCAGTGATACCAAAATATAACGATGGAAGAGTGGAAAATTAAACATGACCTAACGTACGGTTATTGACATCACTTTTGATTGCCTAATTTAATGGTATAATAGCACCGAACTGAGTTAAATCAATAAACAGATGACTAGCCTTTCAACCGCCACACGAATGCATAATTTAACGACCCAAAAACCAGGTTACTAAACTGTTTCAGACCAGGGAATATGAAAATGAAATCCCATGCCAGAAAGTGATTTGGATATTGTCACTTACATTACCATCTATTCATGAAGACGGATGAGTGAGTTTTCTTTATTTTAAACTTTACTCTTTCATATGTTCGAATTCCCTATTGATGCCACGAGGATTATTTTAATAATATGTTGAGATTTCCGATATTTACGGAAGACATCTTATGAATGATGTGTAGTCAAAACACAGCTGAGCTTAAGTGATGAAGGTCGTTGTTTGCATTAGCTTTTCAGGAAGTCTTATCATGTATGGCTTTATTGCTAATCCTTCTAACGTGAAGAAATTGAATCCTTTGCGAAGATTAATTTACTCTTCTCTTTTGATCTTTGCTTAAGCAAATGGTATGGTCGTTCATAATGAGCGCGGATCACTGAATCGAATGTTTCTTACTTTAATTGTCAAAAGAGATTCAATTTAGGGACTCTTTGTACGAAATCAATCGAAAATTAATTCCGTATTATTCAGTTATTCCTTGTGAGGAATTTCTGAATACCTGTCATGAATACCCATAACGAGTATTTTTTAGGATAGCTTTCCCCTTCATTCCTCTGGAGAAGTCTATTATTTGGCTTGTTTTGTTAATTATGTGGCCATTCAAGTTACTTTAATCTCTAAAACCATTCACAAAGTTTTCACGGCAACAGCGTGGCATTTCGACTCGGAGTTCAGGATAAAATATATCACTAGACGAAAATAGCACAGTTATAGGATCAAGAGTGGAAAGGACATACACACAACGAAGTCATTTCCATTTGTCGATAGTATTTTTCTGGTTTAAAGGTTAGTCTTTCTTTTCCGTTATTTTAGTTCATATGATGGTAAAGAAAGGAAGAAGTTAGACATTTCATTCCGTTGTGTGCTTTGCTGTGTTTCGAAAATTATCGCATATATTATTAATAGTTAATATCACGAATCGTAATTTTCCTCGTTAACCTACTTAAGTCTTTCCGAAGGAACCAGATGTCTGCATTATTCCATCAACCATGAATTTTTATTGTAGAAGAGAGAAAAAAGAAAAATGGCATCAGTGGGAGAGAAATTGATGAAGCGTTTGGTCCAACTTGGTGCCACAGTGGCGATTGGTGCGGGAGTGGTATCAAAGGCATTGTATAATGGTTTCTTTTGATGATCTTTGTTAGTGCTTTGTAAGTAAGCAACAAGGAAATAGAGCACTGGATTTCACTTTTGTAGGGATAGTAAATGTTCGGATACTTAACTGAGATAATCTTGTAGACAGGCAGAAGTAGATGGGTGTATGCTGTGTGTTCAATAACACCAATATTTAATATTTCAAGTGAGATTTTAGAGCATTAAGCAGATAAGTGTTGATAAATATGCTGGAAACTTATAAAGCCATTGCTTAATTATATGTTCATCAAATTTTAGAGGTTTATTTTGTTCAAATACTTTAGTTATTAACATGAAAAGTATCTTAATAAGTTTAATTAATATTTCAAGTGAGATTTTGGAACATTAAGCAGATAAATGTTGATCAGTGAGGTTATCTCATATTAAAGGTCTTGGAAATATGTAGGTAATGTTTTCCAAGAATGGTCAGATAGCGTTTTTTTGGATTTTCTAAAAAGCGATTTTTTTTAACAACAAGATTCTGTTGTTACAGTTGACGGCGGACAGCGAGCCGTAATCTTCGATCGCTTCACTGGGGTGAAACCTGACATTATTGGCGAAGGGACACATGTGATCATTCCCGGAATCCAAAAACCAATCATTTTTGATATTCGATCAACTCCAAGAACTGTCTCTACGATTACAGGAAGTAAAGGTAAGATGTTTTTTCTCTTTTTGTTTTCCTTATGATTTTAAGATAGACTGGAAGAATATTCATCATTATTACACATAATAAAAGTGAAATTTATGTGGTAGGCTGGAAATTCTGACAGTATATGATTTTAAGAAAACATAATTGAATGAAACAAGTTTTTTCCCACCAATTTTATTTTAGACTTGCAAAATGTGCAAATAACGTTGAGGATTTTGCATCGACCCGAACCAAGCAAGTTACCGAGCATATATTTGAACATTGGACGTGACTACGCAGAAAGAGTGCTACCTTCGATTACAAATGAAGTTTTGAAAGCTGTCGTTGTAAGTAATCAAATTCTTGAAATATTCAACGTCGTCTTTCTTTTGTTAATTCAGAGTACAGCTCATGCTTCAATGAGTAATTCCATGCACTCCATGCAGACTGGTTACTTTCATGTGCGAGTTTTCTAAAAGAGGTTCTCTTCTCACAAACTTTTTAAATCATTCGCAGTTGGTTTATTTTTAAATTACTATATTAAGATTATTGATCGGAATATATTCTTGCATATTATTTTATGATCTGAGATTACATAATTTTTCTTCAACATCTTTCATGGAAGTTTACTTCCAAAATTGTGTGGCTGCTAGAACATTTTTATTTAATTTCAGGCTCAGTTCGACGCACACGAAATGATCACACAGCGAGAAAGTGTCAGTCATAGAGTTTCTCTTGAATTATCAGAGAGAGCGAAGCAGTTTGGCATTTTATTAGATGACATTGCTATTGTAAGTTTGATAAGGTCTATTCTATTATTATGAGATTCATGTTAAACATTTAGTTGTGATAAAGGAAACGCAGTGACAATCGGTAAGAATGCCAAGTTCACTCCTTCATTTTGGGTACAGAAATAATGGCACAAAGATATCGGCATTCTCTCATTACCAACTTTCGTAATGTGTTAAATGACTCTTGCCAAAAGAATTGGTATTTGTATAGTTTCATATGTTAGTTTTGAGATAGAGATCTTTGGTAGGAATTCAGTGTCGGTGTATATTCAGTTTCTTAGATTTTAAAATTTGTGAAAACTTTCAGACGCATCTCTCTTTCGGGCGGGAATTTACAGATGCTGTCGAGATGAAACAGGTGGCTCAGCAAGACGCTGAAAAAGCTCGTTATCTTGTCGAAACAGCAGAACAGATGAAAATTGCAGCTATAACGACTGCAGAAGGTGATGCACAGGCAGCGAAGCTTCTAGCTCAGGTAGAAAATCTATATATATATATGTAATGATAAACGGAATTTACTTAATTCATTGCGAGATATTCAGTTCGATGACTTTGATTTTTATGAGATTCCTAGCTAGCAACAACTTTGGTTGATGCAGCATTCCCGTAATGTAGAACACAAAGCCGTTTAATGTTTATTGGTCCGTGTAACTGCTTCTGAAGAGTGTCATTTGTTCTTATGTTTTGAAAAAAATACGGCAATTTAGTGAATTGTGGGATTATTGCAGGCTTTCAAAGAAGCTGGTGATGGTTTAATTGAATTACGGAAAATTGAAGCTGCGGAAGAAATAGCTGAAAGGATGGCAAAGTCTCGAAATGTTGTGTATTTGCCGAGTAACCAAAATGTACTCCTCAATATGCCAGCAGTATAGTGAAGCCAAATTATCTTTGAGTGATTTTGTTAAATTTGTCAATGAGTAATATGCCAAGCAAATTATTCAACTTTTTATTGCTCTAATTTTAGTACTACGGTTCTTATGTTTGATTGTATTTTGTTACTATTGTTATGAATTTGCTATGTTGCTATTTTTCTTAGTTTCATAAAATGTTTGCATTTTCCCTTGCATTTTTAAAATGTTTAGGACGGTTAATTGACTGTTATATATTTTGGATTTTGAAGCTTTTTTATGGAATTGATGATTTTAGATCCAACGAATGTAGGCACCTCAATTGCTTTTGGAAATAAGACTGCAGGAAATAAGATCAATTTACAATAAATTAGATTAAAATATCTAAGAAGTTTCCTGTTATTAGCTTTCTGTCAAAAAAAGCTTCTTATCAAATTGTAATGCTATAACAACTTGACAGGAAGCAGTCAGGCTTTTCTTTCCACTAAGTCTCTAGTTTTCGGATGTACAATGGAAAGTTTTTTGGATTAATATATGTGGAAGTGATAAGTGAAGAATCAGAACATATTCTTCGAAAATTTTGTTTAAAATTTAGACTGGGTGCTAGTTGGAAAGGAGTAAGAAATTCAGAAGTGTGTGAATGTGATTGTACTACGAATGTTATTGTTCATGCGGTTTCAGGAAGGATTATTTTGGACCGTAAAAGGAAAATGCCCTTATCTTGCCGATTTTATGCAAATCAGTTTCCTGATGTGGAGGATACAGTTATGGTAAATATACGGCAGATTGCTGAGATGGGTGCTTACGTCTCGTTGCTAGAATATAATAATATAGGTATATTCTTAAATATATTGATTTCTTTATAAGATTTAAATATATACTGAAAAAATTTAACGCAGTAGTGATGTCATGAGTCTTTCAAAACCTTCTGCACTGCTGTAAATAACTATTGGAGCATTATGGTAAGAGCATCGAAGACTGCGGTAGTAATTTCTGAATTATGTTCTATACCCATTTATTTAGGTGTTTTAATTAATTAACATCAGTGTACTGTAGAAGGTATGATATTGCTGTCGGAGCTTTCACGACGACGTATTCGTTCAGTGAATAAGTTAATTCGAGTTGGTCGAAATGAGTGTGTTGTTGTTATACGTGTTGATAAGGAGAAAGGTTATATTGATTTGTCGAAGAGACGCGTTTATTCAAAAGACTCGATACAATGTGAAGAACGGTTCGCTAAAGCCAAAGCCGTCAATAGGTAATTGATTACTTAGTAAAATTATTCTTTAATGCTGCTTTTACTGAAAAATTAGGTACTTACTATAAATGAACTGTCTCATATAAATAACCTTAGAAAGTTGATTTGTCATCCTGATAGATGGAACTGAACGACAGAGGTATTTTCATTATTAGTCGCTAAAATTCCTCGAGCTATTATTATCGATAATATGAAGATGCGAGCACGCGTTAATATGTGATGCTTTATCCATGTTTTTTCTGATTTGGTGGCTTTGAACATTAATAATTTAAAACAGTATTTTTCCTCTGCGATCTTGTCTATTTTTTCTCCTACGATCTTGACATTACTTGTCAACTTGTTACAGATGTTAAAAAAATTAAATGAAAAGATACGAAAGAAATTGCATCAGTTATTTTACTTCTGGAGCCTGATTTTCGGTTACAAGGTTAAACAGTATCCGTTAATTTTACAATTTTAGTATCCTTCGACATGTGGCCGACCAGTTAGGTTATGATTCCGAAGACCAGCTGGAAGAGCTGTATGATAAAACAGCATGGTATTTCGACAGAAAACTGAAGAGGAAAGGAGCCGCGTTTGATATTTTTAAGAAAGCTATCAGTGATCCAACTGCTTTAGATGAATGCGACATAACGCCGGATATTCGTGAAAAACTTTTAATAGATATTAAGTTTGTTTAAGCCTTTTATGTCTCATACATACACATGCAGATTTTTTTCTTGTTCGACAAAAATTAGAAAAGTGAGACTAAAATGAAACAGAAAGTAAACAAAAGAAAACCTAATGGTCAGGGAATCATGCTGTTTAGTTCGAGTCATGAGCTTCTATTTACAGAGTTATATATACGGTTTGCTTTCGAACTATAATCAGAACTAAGAATTTTATTGACGTTTCAGAAAAAGACTAACTCCACAAGCCGTGAAGATTCGAGCTGACATTGAAGTTTCATGTTTCGCATATGATGGGATAGATGCTGTAAAAGATGCCCTGATCGAAGGACAGAAATGCTCAACTCCGGAAATGCCAATCAAGGTGACCACCAGTAGTTAATCCCAAAAAGGAAATATATCATAATTTTTCACCTACTACCTTAACTAGAAAAGATTAGGATTACAGTAACACTCAAATTTGTAATTAAGAGGTTTTTATATTGAAAAGACGATCTTTTCCATTGTACTTGTTAAGTGTTGTTTTATTTTCAGATCAATCTTATAGCAGCACCACTTTTTGTTGTTACAACACAAACATTAGAAAGAAGTGAAGGTTTGGAAGCAATAAATAGAGCTCTTAGTTTGATCAAAAAAACTATCGAATCTTATCAAGGGAGCTTTAAGATCGTCATGGCTGTAAGTTGATTTTAAACTCTAAAGATTTATTTGATTTCTGTGGGAGGTCACTACTTCGAAATAAGACTATTGCTCGGAGATATTTTAATAGCTTTGTATATCGATAGCTGTAATTAATTCAGAATGAATTATAAATTTTAGGTTAATATGTTGGAGTCCATTAACTGGTCATTTAATAGAACTGCAAAATATTGCAAACCAAGTGAAACGACTGTTCCAACATTTGGAAACTTGACATCATTGTATAAAACTGCATTCATCTCTTATAATGAATCTACGATAATGCACGTTATATTAAATTTGCAAAATTTCAGCCGAAAGTGGTGACAGATTTGGATGAAGAAGAAATTAGGAAGCGAATGGAAGCGATGGAAACTCTTGTTGGAGAACTGAGTGGCGAGGAGGGTAGCGATGATGATGGTTTAGTGGCACCGAAGGGATTAGATCAGCAAGCAGATGCTGAGGAAGCAACTCGGAGGGACAAAAGCGACAATGATTCTGATGAACTTGATGAATGATTAAAAGTTTCTCTGTAGCATCACTTAACAAAGATTATGTAATTTCATAGATGATAAGGAAAGAGATTTCTGAGACTTCGTTCTTTTAATAAATAGCAGTAGGAGATTTTGAATAGATGCAGTACAGTGTAAAAATTTTGAATTTCTTTTGAAACTTTCCTGCTATTCTTATTTGTTTTAGCTTTTCATATATTAATGAAGGTTTGTTCTCTTAGTTTATTTCAGCAATTAAATTAAATGAGCAAATAGCATTTCTGTTATGATAATGCATAAAAAGCATCACTTTTGTTGACATTTATCCCTTTCTTTATTGTTTAGTTTGTTCGTTGTTCCAAATTTCTCTCATAATTAAATCGTTGTTTTTATAAACTTTGCATGGGATAAATGGTTTATATGTTTCTAATATATGCATATGAAGATTTGTTTAGAACTATATGTGTAAAAAGGATGTGATAAGATTGATTGAAGATAGCTTGATCTTTGAACTGAGAAGAAAAGCTTACATATATTTGTTGTTGAAGATCGAAAAATCTATCGTATGCTTTTTCTCAGTTTGAAAAAATCACGCAATATTTATGGTTTACATCCATTTTTTCTTTACTCTACAAATGGTATTATTAATTGAGCTACGTGTAAACTTAAACTAAATATTAAAAAGCTATTTTAAAATTTAAAATTTACCTTGTATTTATTCTATTTTCCGGAAATTGCGAATTAAGATTATTGGATAATCTTTGTGTTATTCAAAATATCAATTGATAGATGAAAAGTGAATTAGAGAGATATTCCTAAAAGATATTTTAGATTTGTTGTTAAAATTCTCCATGATAAATCATGAACAAGATAATGGTGACATATATTGATAACATTGAAGATAATGATGTTTTAATGATAGTATATTGTAATGAAAATGAAAGTATCATGAATAAAATGGTGAATGAAGTAGAAAGAATATGATAGGCAGAACACGAGAAATTGTTCCGTTTAATACAATTGATTTACTACAAAATTTTACAATATGATAAAGATGGAATGGAAGCTTTTGTTCGAAACAAGTTTTTCTTCCCAATGAATATTTTAATTTCAGAACAAGTTTTTCTTTTCTAAATGATTATTGAAATTTCGTATGTCAACAATATTTGTGGCGGTATACTTTTGTTTTTCTGCAATTAACTTCTTCGCAACAATTATTATATTGGATGAATGAATGAATGAAAAAAATATATATATATATATATGAGAAATTGTATGAGATGAATTATCATCCCTTATCACTTTAATAAATTATCAGTAGAAAAATTAGGAAGCGAAAAGTTTTCTCTAAATTTGTGCCAAAAAAAAAAAAGGAAAGTCTCTTTTTTTCTTCTGGGTGGCAGCAAGAAGAATTAATCATTTAAATTTTAATTTTTCCTTTTTTTCTTTTTCTTCACTTTTTTTTTTAAAGTTAGACGATATGTTTTTTCCCAAAACATACATATTTTTTTATCAGAAAAGAAAAATTGTGTAATTTCAATAAGTTAAAAGTATTAATTAAATTAAGGAAATTAAAATTGAAGAATATTAATTAAATTAAGTAAGCTGAAGTTGTTAAAATTGAATTGTGTAATTTCAATAAGTTAAAAGTATTAATTAAATTAAGTAAACTAAAATTGAAGAATATTAATTAAATTAAGTAAACTAAAATTGTTAAAATTGAATTTTGTAATTTCAAAAAGTTAAAAGTATTAATTAAATTAAGGAAACTAAAATTGAAGAATATTAATTAAATTAAGTAAACTAAAATTGTTAAAATTGAATTTTGTAATTTCAAAAAGTTAAAAGTATTAATTAAATTAGGTAAACTAAAATTGAAAAGTATTAATTTAATTAAGTAAATTAAAGGAGAAAAAAAAGTTTTAATCTTTTAATCCATCATTGATCATTATCACATATATGTAATATATTTTGATATTTCTGTTTAATTTTTGATGAAATTTCATTCCGACAAATTCTCATTATGTATGAATAAATAATACATTGTTGAAATACCTTTCTCTATGAAATATCTCTAAGCAAATATTGTAATAACTTTTTTCAACATAAATATTTCTAATTTAATTTTAAAATTTTACAAATTATTTTAACAAAGAAAAAATATTTTTTTTAATTAATCGAATTTGCGAATAATATTTACTTAAAGATATTTTCTTGCACAAAGAATGTTGAAAGATAATTTTATTTGTAGTATGACTTCGAAAAAGGTATTAAAAATTAATAGCTTAAATTTGTTAAGGCTAAAAAATTTTTCCCGAATAAAATTAGCAGCTAAATGGCTGTTAATTTTATTCGGAAATTAATTAAAAATTCTATTAATTAATTTAAAAAAAAACTCTATTAATTAAAAAAACTAATTTTATTCGCTAATTTATTCGCTATTTAGGTATTTTTGATGTTACTAATTAACTTGTAAAATTAACAGATTAATTTAGTTATTTTTGATTAATTTTACAAATTAATCGATAATTTAATTATTTTTATTGTTGCCAATTAATTTATAAAATTAACAGGTAGTTTAGTTGCTTTTTGATGTTACCCCTATTAATTTGTAAAATTGACAGATTACTTTAGTTATTCTTATTGTTACCCGATTAATTTGTAAAATTAACAGATTAGCTTAGCTATTTTTGATGTTACCCGATTAATTTTGTAAAATTAATCGATAATTTAAGTAAAATCAACAGATAGTTTAATTGTTTTTGATGTTATCCGTATTAATTTGTAAAATTAACCGATTACTTTAGCTATTTTTAATGTTATTGAATCATTTGTAAAATAGTTAATTATAATAATTCAGATATCCTGAAATATCCGAATATTCTGAAATAAATTTTAATCGAAATTAATTACCCGTATTAATTTGTAAAATTAACCGATTGCTTTAGCTATTTTTAATGTTATTGAATCATTTGTAAAATAGTCAATTATAAATAATTCGGATATCCTAAAATATCCGAATATCCTGAAATAAATTTCAATCGAAATTAATTCATAATAACTGATAATGATATTTCCTTGCAAACTTTTACTAACAAACAACAGAGCTAAAAGATTTGATTAAAATTTTTTGAAAAAAAAAAAATATTATCAAATTAAATTTTATTATTATTTGCATGAATTAATTGTGTAAATTTTTGATTGAATTTTTAGTAAAAAGAAAATGAAATAGTTTTTTTAAAATTAGAAAATAATTAAAATAATTACATGGATAGAAGAATTTCTATAAGGATGCACTATTTATTTTATCGCTCGTTTAATTTTCATTCAATATCAATCAAACATTAAATCGAAAATGATTGGTTATTTTTGATTGATTAACCTCATTTGACCTTTGAATTGACTAGAAAAATATTCGAATGATAAAAGAAGGAAATATCAACGTGGTCATTTTTTTTTTTTATTTTGTTGACACCCTTAATTTTTTGATTTTGATTTTGATTTTTCTTTTTCATACTTAAAATTTATTGTGTTTGAAAGGATATTTTCAATTTATGAATCATTAAAATTAATGATATAGCAAGCATTAATACATATATATGGGGATATTATTCATTTATTATGTTATTGATAAATATGATATAATGATGATGATGATGATGATGATAATGGTGATAGTGATAATGATTTATATTTAAACATAATTGAATGAGTGTTAAAATGAATCTGTCAATATCTAACATTTCTTTCATATTTCTTTTCTTCGATGAAAAAAGTATTAATAAAAATTCGAAGAAATCAATGAATTAAAAGAAATTAATTGAATTAAATAAAACAATGATAATTTTTGTTCAATGCTAATTTTAAAATAATATCAAAAGAAAAACTTAATCTTAAAAAAAAAGTGAATTATTTGATGTAATTTAAATGTATACAATGAAATCGAAATAACTGACTGACAAACTAAAATGTATTATTCTTTTCAATCCTTAAATGTCCGATAACATTTCTGTATAATTGTATAATTGTTCAGTCACTTTATACGATTTCCGATATTTCGATACTAAAAGTTGTCAGCAAAATATCTCTTTCAAAGTTACATGAGAATTCCGATATTTTAATATTAGAAGTTGTCAGCAAAATATCTTTTTAAAAATTACATGAAAATCAAATACATAACTAATTCAGTTTTCGTTTTTTTTTGGCTCAAATCATTTCTTATTAATTAAATTTTCATTGTCTTAATCAATCAATCAATCAATCAATCAGTTTCATTGAATGATAATATTTCCAGCTAAATAAATTGAAACTAATTATAAAAAATTGAATTATTACTAATTATTAAAAATTTAATGATGAATAATTATTACTAATTATTAAAAAAATTTAATGATGAATTTTCAAAATTTAACGATGAATTTTCAATTTTCATAGTGATTTTATTGACGAAGAAAAAAATTACTTATAATAATTACTTATACTTCTTATATCTATTAATTATTTGTACTAAAATTAATTCATTTATTTCTATATTTATCGATTTATTTGCCGGTGTGCAATAAGTAATTTACCTAAATAAACAAACAAACAAATTGGAAGCAAATATTATTAAATGAACTTTTTCCAGTGAACCTTCTTATCAGCACTTATGCTAATTAAGCATAGAAGTTTTAAAGGTTATTTTTTTAATTTTTACAATAACTGTTAATGTGAAATAAGTGAACCTAATTTAACCTCAAACATAATATATTAAACAGTTTTCATTTTTTAAATTTTCAAGTTTTCAAGTTTTTGAATTTTAAAATTTTCAACAAAAAGAATGGATTAATCTGTTCGTTTGAAACTATATCATTTAGCTTCTGAAATGCAATTGTAAATGCTACTTTAAATGAAATGTGATAAATTAAAGAAAACAATGAATTATACGATATTAATTTACTTATCTCACGTGTCTAACGCTTAGCAAGCTAAAACCTGTTTTAAGAATAAGTGATCAATTTGGGTGAAACAAGTACGCAGAAGTGAGACATCTTCAAAAGATCATATAATTGTCACTTTACATTTCAATCAATGATATTTGATTTTCCATTTCATATTCAATTTCATATTTTAATTATAATAATTTCATGTTTTACTATAAATAATCGTTTTGAGAAATCATTTAATGATAAGATGAAACTTCATTATTAACCATATTTTTATTTTAAGTATTTCATTTCTTATATTCAATTATTTTCATTTTAAATTTTGATATATTATAATTTTAATTTCACTCTAAAAAAAGATTCCTTTTTCAATTTCAACTATTATTTGTATTTTTCTGCTAGTTTATTTCTTTGTCTTACAATTTTGGAGACTTTATTATTATTTTAATTACCATATGATATAAGTAATTAAATATTTAATCAAATACTCTTTGATTTTTTTAAAAAATTTTTTCCTATTAGCCCAATAAAAAATGAAATAGAAAAGCTAAATTATTTTATATTTTAATTGCAAATAATAAATGATATAGTAATGAATTATTCATGCAATAAAGATATTTGTCTAAATAAATTCCAATTTTTTTACCTTTGATTTTCTTTTAGTGAAAACTATTAATTTCTTTTCGTTACATCTGTAATTAAATTTGTACAATTTAATTATGTATCGTAATATATAATCATATCTTTTTAAGAATTGTAAATGATCGATTAAAAATTTATGTTTAATTATGATTTTCTTTTTATTATATTATATTTGATTATTATATCTATTATATCTAATGTATTTTATTATTTCCATTATATCTGTAATTAAATTTATGCAATTTAATTATGTATCGTAATATATGATCATATTTTAATTTATAAGAATTAGAAATAATCGATTAAAAATTTATATTTAGTAATTAATTAATTAATTTTCTTTTTATCATATTACATTTTATTACTATATTATATCTATTACTATATTTAATTATTTTCTTTTCAATTATTATTATTGAAGGAATGAAATTTTAATGCAATAATTCCTAGAATTCTTAGAATAATTCAAAAAAAAAATTTTTAATTTTTAATTAATATTTCATCTTAGCATACTAAGAATGAAATATTAATTAAAATTAAAAGAATAAATGGATTAATTAATGAGAATTCTTTTTTCATTCCTTTTCAATTCAGGATTTCGAAAAAAAAAAGAGTAAAATAAATAAATTAACAATTTTATCCCAATTTTCCTTTTCATCTCTTTCATTCTTCATTGACTTTCTTCGTCTGATAAATGTCCTACGAAATAAAAACTTTTATCAATGTATTAAGAAATTTCTAATCACTTATCATTTCTTCTCAAACAACATTGTTTTAATTCATTAATCAGCTTGTTGACAATAGAAAAAGAAGAGGAAATGGTTCTCTTTCGTTTTTTTTGTATATTAAAAATTTTAGGAAAGATAATTTTTTTTTTTGTTATATTAAAATTTTAGGATAAATTAGTTTAACATAACAGCATTTTATCATTTTGCAAAATTTTCGATTTTCATTTTTCAATCGTTTCATTCGGTCATTTTTGTTATTTTTCTTTCTTCCGCATTCCATTCAATTATATTTGATTTAACTGATAGAATTTTTTGCTATTTTATCACTTCTACCAAATTGCTAAGATTTTAATTAGCATAAAATTAATATTAGACTTTAATGATGATAATTGAAATTAGCAAAGCATATTTATCCATTCAATTATATTTAATTCCAAGGTCCGAGAAAATTTTGTTATTTTATCACTCTTACCAAATTGCTAAATTTATTTAGCATAAAATTAATATTAGACTTTGATGATGACAATTGAAATTAGCAAAGCATATTTATTTATTACTTAGTATTTATTACTTAAATATATTTATTACTTAGTAACAAATTTCGCATTTATTACCCTGTAATAATTGAATATTCATTCAAATAAAATTCAATTAAATTATTCATTAATAACTAATCACATATATATCATTGAATTTTATTTAAATAAATATTCAATTATATATATTAGTTAATTAGTCATATATATATATGATTCAATTAATCACTATATATATACACTATATATATATATATATACATCAGTGACTAATTGTTGTATTTTGATTGAAATTAATGAGAGATACGAGCATTTACTATCTGTCACTTATATTTATTTAAATTTTTAAATAAAAGATTTTCTTGTCTCAAAGAAAACAACAACCAAAAATTATTGGTGTAAAATAATAATTAATTCTTAAATTTATGCTAAAATCAAGAATATAGAAATTGTTAAAATTAATGGACAGAGAAAAAAAAGAACATGCGAAAAATATTCATCTCTTAAAACAAAGGAATTTTTTAATAGCATATAGTTAAATTACATTCTTAGCGTTGTAATGATATTCCGGCTTTGTGTATTTGTCAAAACAAAACGAATAGATTACACTTTTTGTTTTATAGTTTCCGATGATAAAATTAATTATAAAATGTTACGAAAAAAAAAGCTGGCAGGTAAAAACTAGTAAAAAATTTTCTGCATTAAATTATTCAAAAAATGAATAAAAGAAGTTCATGTACGGAATGCATATTATTATCGAAAATTTATCATTTAAAATTATTTCTGCTATCAATTTCCGGTAATCTGAATTTGAATATGAATTAAAAAACAAATCATCAATTTCCGGTAATCTGAATTTGAATATGAATTAAAAAACAAATTATCGATTTCCGGTAATCTGAATTTGAATATGAATTAAGAAACAAATCATCAATTTCCGGTAATCTGAATTTGAATATGAATTTAAAAACCTATTCTTTTGTAAACTAAATGAAACGGAAAAAAAGGAGAATAAAAAATTCTTTTCCGAAATTTTCAAATATTTTCAGCTATTAAATTCCGGAAATTTAAGCAGACCTGAAAAAGAAAACAAAAAGAGTTACAATTCAACGCATACATTATGATCATTAATTATGTGCTTTTTCTTATTAGCATTTCTTTGAAAAGTTTACAACAACGTTGAAATCTGGAATAACTTAATGTGATCGATCATATCTTTAATAATTTAAAATTATATAATAAGAATGATAACGAATGAATAATTCTTAAAATAAACTTACCTAATCAATGATTTATTCGTCTGAAAAGCTTGCAACAACGTTGAAATCTGGAATAACTTAATGTGATCGATCACATCTTTAATAATTTAAAATTATATAATAAGAATGATAACGACTGACTAATTCCCAAAAAGAAAAACTTGCCTAATCAATGATTTATTCATTCTTGAAAAATTACACGAAATTAGGTTTAATTGAGCATTCAAAATGATTGTAAATCATTTATGCATAAAATTACAATTAATTATTGGAAAGACATGAAATGAGTAGCTCTAAAATATATTCAAAATGATAGGATTGAGGAAAATTATACATTACATTATGTATAATTTTGTAAATTAGAAATTTGAAAAGAATTAAATTTCAAAAAATTAATATATATACTACAAAATAAAAAAAAGCCTATTTTATTTTCGATCAAAATTTTTGTCATATTTTCTGTTGTAAAATTTAAATTTGATTAGTTTTTTTCAACCATTTTTGCAGCATTTATTAACAGAAAGTTTCGTTATTATATTTCAAATGAATTTATTGATTGATTTTTGAATTATTTTATTTTATAAATTTGCATGATTTTTATTTTGAAACTATCGATGAAATATTGCTAAAAAAAAAGAGAAAGGGGAGGGAAAAAGTTGAATTATAGGATAGAATATGCTAATGTCTTCTTTTCCTTTTGTTTTGTGATAATTAAGAAATTTCAAATATAAATAAGAATAGTAATATTAGCTATATCTTTGGCTATTATTTTGATTTATAATTGCGGTCAGTGTCAAGATTGATGTTAACGGGCGGAGCGCAACTATAGGTTATCGCCTTAGGGTATTCCGGATTTTAACAGGATGATTAAGAGAGCGAAAAGGGTGTGGACATCTTAGAAAAGAGTTCTTGTTCGTTTTAGTTAGGGTGAATTGGATTTGTGTTATTACGGCCTGTGTTGTCGTTGTTGCTGTCTGTTGTTATTTGAGCAAATTGATAATTGATATTGAATTGCTATGATAACAAATCGTTATGGTAATGGTATTAGCCATAGTGCTACTCAATTAACATTACAATTGATGATAAAATTCATCGTTATACTTAAACCTACACAAGCATGTTTTGCTAGCCAATCATGTTGTCCACCAGCATCAACGGGATGTAGCCCGGCAGCACCATCATGTCCCTCACCATCAAGGTTTGCATTAAATTTTAATTATCACCACCTTTTTTTTTTTTTAAATTCACAAAATATCTTTTGTTTATTGAAAATTAGAAAATTTGCTAATTAAAATTAAATTATATTCAACAGTCCATTAGCATCAACGGGATGCAGTTCGGAAGGGGAAATGAAATTTTTACAAAAATTCAACAATTATCATGCTGGAATTCAACTAAGCATTCAACTTATCTATCGTTGGATGAGATGCATTTGAATAAGTTAACAAATGCATAAATCATTTTACCGCAAATAGTTTAGCATTTACAACAGTGATGTTAAAAAATGATGAAATTAATTGCTTGAATAAATTGAAATTGAAATTTGTATTTCGAAATGCTTTTTTAATCATTTCACTTTTTGAAATATTATTTTATTTGGAGCTTAATTAATTTGCATATGTTAAATAATTTAATTGTGGTTGTTGAAAAATTTAAGTATGTCAAACTTGCCTATTGTTTCACTTGCCGATTACTAAAATAAATATTGACCGTTTAGCAAAATTGCCTAAATATGTCCAATAGCAAAATTTAATTATAAACAATGGAATTATAATTATTATAAATAATTCATCACTTCTATCACTTCTATTTTAACTATCACAGGTAAATCTTTACAAAGTACAAGGAATTATATAGTTGATTTTAATTTAAATTGGATAATATAGTATATAATTACATTTCAATGTTCATTCTATTTTTTATTTCTGAGTAATTATAATATCGAAATTTGTATTTCAAAATTAAACTTTTCTTTTTTAAAAAAAAAATGAGGAAAGCTAAATAATTATGTAACATTAACGGTAAGGATAATTAATACTAAATAATAATTATTATAATATATTAAAATTAAATTTTCTATATTATAGTTATTCTCTTATTGTAAACTAAAATTTTTAATATTACTAAAATTATATAAATAAAAAAGGTAATTAGGTGATGAAAAAAGATGAAATAGTAATTTATAGTTGTATTTATAAAATTTATTTTTACTTTATAAATTTCATTTTAAATTTTTAATAAATTTAACAAATTTTTCTTTTCTACCTGTTTTTTCGTAATTAATTAATCTTACTGTAAATATAATATTTAATACTTTTTGTATGCATCAATATATCATCGATTTTATTAATAGTTAAAATTTATTTTCTCGAAAACTAATTACTAATATATCAATTTCATGCTAATATTTAATTAGTAATTAGTAAGTATGAATGAATTTATTGAAATAATTTGATGTATTTGTGAATACATATGAGAGAGAGAGAGAGAGAGAGATCATTTAGAATATGTATTAGTTGATCATCACATATATACAGACATATCTGTGATAAATGATAATTATAATACGGATGCATTTGATATATGTGAGAGAAATCATTTAGATATGTATTAGTTAGTTATCACACATACATACAGACATACTTGTGATAATAATAATACGGATACATTTGATAATATATGTGAGAGAAATTATTTAGACATGTATTAGTTGATTATCACATATATATGCAGACATACTTGTGATAATAATAATACGGATGCATTTGATAAAATACATGTGAGAGAGAATTTACATATATATTAGTTGATCACATATACAAACATATTTGTGATAAGTGATGATAATAATAATAACAATATGGAATAATGTTTGATATTTGTTGTGATATAATGTGCAATTAATGAATTAATAAAGAAATAATTTTATTACTATTAATAGGAAGTTCATTCATTTTCGTTATTTAACAAAACGTATAATGTATCCTTCTGTGAAGATAAAATCAATCAGCTATCATTATCACGAAACCGATCATTATATCAATATTTCAGTGATATATACATGCAATTATCTTACCGTACTTATATTGAATTTCTGCTTAACTTATTAATTAACCAACTTCTAATAAATGATATATAATTTTTTCAACAACAAATTTGATTACCTTAAGATTTATTAGATTAATTAAGACTTAAAATTATTCTTAATAAAAATATCTAATTTTTAATAACAAATATATATCAAATTTATTTTGGTTAATCTAAAAAAAAAAAAACTTTTACATTTTAAATTTTCTTCACATTTTCATGGAAGATATTTAAATTATAGCATACATTTAAATTAGTTAATTACAACTTTCATATAAACATGTTTGAAATGAATGTTGACGTATATTATTCTCACATTTCTCACGTTTCATTAATTTTATAAAAACGTGTTTATCATCTTACAATTTAAATGATAAAACAATGGCATATATTTGAAAGTGATCTACTCGTTCTCGATCAAATTTCATCTGGTTCTCTTTTTTTTTTTTTTGTTTGTTTGATTTGTAAAATTATCGTTTTAAACTTATTTCCGAAAATTAACTTCCTTAATTAACAATAAACAAAAGGAAAACATTGATAGATTTGTTAATTTATCAAAGGAAATTTTAATTATTGATAGCTTATTAGTATTTGAACATTTCTACATTTTACTCATCCATTTTACATTTTCAATCATTTCATTTTTTCTTTTCCTTTTGAAATTATATCAAAAATATCACGTATAATAATAATAATAATAAAATTATATCAAAAATATCACGTATAATAATAGTATGTAGGCGTGATAAACAAACAAAACAGAAAAAAAAAAAAAGGAAAAAATTAACTAAAGTTTCCTAAAATTTTACCACTTTAATCCATTTCATTACGATCCATTCTTTCGTTTCTTCTCGTTCTTTCTCGTCTAATCATCTTTTCTCGTTATTCTCTATATCCTTTTTTTTTTTTCATTTTCCATTCATACATACGTGCATTTTTTTAGATCATTGAAAAATGACAAATTTTCCAATATTGGATTAAATTTGTTTGTTGATTTACTTTCCTTTGAATCGCTCTCACTCTCTTTCTTGCATTCCATTCTTTCTTTTCCCTTTCAATAATTTATTTTTCTTTCTCTCTCTCTCTCTCTCTCCCTCTTCTTTCTTTACCTATTTTCTTCTCCTCTCTCTCTCTCTCTCTCTCTCTCTCACTATACCTCTTTTAAAATCGAAAAGTATTTCTGTTGTTGTTTTTTTTCAAATATAATTATTGTTTTAAAAAAAAAAAGAATATCCGTTCATAATTTTTCATCACAAAATATGAAAATGACTTTTTGATTCAAAAATTTTATTGAATTAAAATTTTTTTTTTTTTCAAATAACACAACAATGCAATTATTTTAATCGAAATCGAAATTGAAATTTGTCAAGAAATTCCGCAAATTCCATGAGATAATTTTAGGTGTAAATATATAAATACTATATATATATTTAGATATACTATATATATCGTAAATTAAATTGATCATTATTTGGTATTATATATAAATTA